>APFE031046058.1:67487-172735 GCA_000404065.3 Pinus taeda
TTCATTCTCAACATAATTATATTTTACAATTAAATAATCTAAATATATTTTAATATCTTATTCTATAAAATTTAATAATAATGCAACATTTATACAGACCTTCCTTCAAAATATTAACAGTTTTTTAATATATAATTAATATAATAATACTAATTGATTTAGAAAATTTGGAAAAATATACTTACCTTACGAGACCATACATTTTACATTAATTTCGTTTCGATAAATTGCATTTCCTTTTATTCAATCGACAATAACTCTTTGATTTAAAGTATTAACTTATATCAAATAACATTTTTTTATTTTGCCACGTCTTACCATCAGATTTCAGAAATTCATTTAAGAGAGTAAAGTTAACTACAAAGTTCTACTTGTCAGATTTGGTTATGCCTTTCCTAACTCTGCAAATGCTCCGCCACAACAAAAACACCTATCTGAACTTCAAAAAATTCAATGTCTATAATACATGCAATGCAAGCAAAACTGTAACAGAAATGATATTGCTTTCTTCAATATTATCAACAGAAAATAACATATTACATGAACGCTTCCCTCAGGGATAAGTCCCCCAAAACCCGTAAGTAGGTGCGTTGAGTTGCACAGAGGGCGAAATTTTCTTTGGAAGGCATGCATTTTCCTACCAATTGCTGAAATATATCATTATCATTCCAATGTGCAATATAGGAAAACATTAGAAATGAAAAAAACCAATGGATAGTAGTTACATTAGAAAAACGGAAGCTTCAGCAATGCCTAACAGCAAACATTAATCCGTAGTGAAAGTAGATTTCTTTCACTAAACTAGATTTTACTCCCTGCGCTATTGATCCTTGGCTCGATCCCGTCACAGGAGAATTTGTAACTGAGTTCGCGGTCGACATCTTAGTTAGCTACAGCAGAGTGATGCTTTTTCAAAGGATTGCGAGGTAAGTATGTAAAATCTTTGAATACTTGGATTAAAATGCTATTGTGTGAAAAACGGGTTATGAAACTACCTTGATGTTCGGAACTACGCAAAGCAGAAAAACTTACAGGAACAAAGGTAAAAAGTGTCCGGATTATAGTCCCTTGATTTCACCTCCGCAAAGTGACAAAGGGATAGCGAAGGTTTCTCCGCGAAGTGGTATGTGGTTAATAAGACAAGGATTCCCGCGAATACCACCTCCGCCAACACCACCTCCAACTTCACTACCATCACCTCCAACTTCACGCGTACCACCTCCACCTCCACCGCAGTTTAGTATGGCAAACTTAATGAAGCTTCCCTTATTCAAAGGCTTGGGAAATGAGGACCCGAACCAATTCTAGTTTGTAGTGAAAGCTATATGGGAAGCTCAAGGTGTTACAGATGATCATATAAAGAAGGTGACATTGGTTAGTTCTCTGCAAGATTGTGCACTAACCTGGTATATCAAGTACTCTAATGACAACCTCGATGCTGGAGTGGCAGACATCCAGACAACACTGAATAGAGAATTTAGTGGGCCTAAATCTAAGGCGCAATTGATTGTGGGATTCAAAGAGATCGCGATGCAACTAGGCAAGATGCCTTGGGAACTAGATCAGAGGTTAAAGTGTACAATCTGTGAAGTCAACAAGAATCTGACAGGTAAATAGCATCGTGAATGGTTTGTGGCTTCTTTTCTGCCACACCTAAGGGTCGTGCTATCACAGCAGAAGATAACGATGCAGGCGAAGGCCTTGGAGATTGCCATGAGACTACATGAAACTGTAATGCAAGATCCAAATCTAGGAGTTCAAAGGATCCATACACAGTTGAAGAATATGTGCCTTGATATGCAAAGTCTGAAGCAGGATAGAACGGTTTGAGTAGAGGTGCGCGAGGAGGTATGGTGCTTGAATTGAAAGAGTCGAGGACATGACAAGGACCATTGTGCAGTCTTTGTGAACTATATTGCAAGAGGACGATCGATGCCTTTGAAGCTAGAAGCTCAAGTAGGACCCAGCATGGGGCCTGCATTTTGGTGTGCTATATGTCAGGTAGCAAGAAAACATGCCACGAATAACTATCATTTGCTGTTGTAATTTCTACAGACACCGCCACAACTGTTCTAGAACATTTGTAGGTTGGTAGGGCATGATGAGCGTAATTGGAGGAGTTATGAATTGATGATGGATAGAGCTCCCACCTATAGGGTTCAGGCCAAAACATGACCCCCTGACGAGAGTGTAGGGATGGCGCAGACATGATTTCAAGGGTGTGAATGAGGCTGGGCGAAGGAGGATTTGGTAGAGGTCGGGAGTAGTTGATCTGCGACAATTGCGGAGGACATGGACACTATGCTTGCGAATGCACTAAGACAATTCGTCCATTGTGAAAGTATTCCACATTGTTTGATCATGAAATGGGAGACTATCCTACACTGATAGCAAGGATAAGTGACAAAGGGGTGCTATCACCTCCGCCGAATCAAAATCTGTAGATGATGAGGTCTGAGCCGTGCGAAGAGGATCCAAATGAAAATATACTACTTAGAAGTGGAATTGCGATATGAGATGACAAGGGGAAACATCCAGAATATAGAATATGGGTTCACAAAGCTCTAGAAAAAGAGGCTGAGTTTGATTTGGAGTGCGCATGTGAAACTTTCATGAAAGCTAAGAAAACCTTCACTAAGGCCTCCACCTCAGGAAGCAAGGATAAGCCTGAATAGGAGATGGACCCCTCTATGCTCACAACTTTCTTGGAGACCTGTATGAAGCTACAGCGTGATAGTAAGGCTGTGAAAGGGTTACAAGAGCTCATAAATAGATGCGCTGGAACCATGCCGGGTGAGTCGTGTGTAGTACGAAAGATTGGCAAGCATAAAACAAGAATGGGGTAGGAGATGAGACTAACTGCGTAGATAGGAGAGTATGAAACATATTAGGCTATTTTGGACCTGGGGTCAGACGCGAACTCCCTACTAAAGTAGACTTTGGAACGGATAGGGAGACCTGCACTACAATGGTCTTTGATGTAGGTAAGGATGGCAAATTAGCAGAAAATCATCCCCATGGGATGACTGCAGGGGGTGACTGTGGATGTTGAAGGTGTGAGCGCCCTGGTTGATTTTGAAGTAAAAGAGATAGTGGATGACAATAATCCCTATCATGTGATCCTAGGAATTGACTGGGCTACTCATATGAACGGGGTAATCAACCTAAAGAAATAGAAGATGATATTTGAGAAGAAATCGCTACGCATAATAGTACCCCTATATCATGCTAAAGGATCGTGCTATACAGAACCAAACCATGATTATGAGAGTGATGACGATCTAGACTATATCTATAAGATAAAAATGCAAGATCAAGACAGGGTGAATCCCACCATGGATGGACGAATTACATGAGATTATGAGAGATCCTACACTTCAAACTCTGATGAAGAGTTAAAACACTGGCAGAATCAGTTACGTCAAGTAACTACGTTGAATTGCAACATGATGACCTGATCACTACATTGTGTGTGCTCAGAGACAAGAAATCTACCTACTTATGATGACCTAAATGAGGTAGATATCTTTTTGGATGCATTTGAAAGGGAGGTACTAAAAAAGCAGTGCTTTGAAGTGTTGGACTGGGCACTGCGTGCTAATCCTGCATGATGATGGGGTACGCATAAGCAAAGCTTTGATGATTCGAAAAATGTATGAGGATGATGAGAACAAGATTTGGGAAGCCTCAAATGAAAATAACCAACAAGTATGATGGGCAGGATGATCTACGTGCACATTTGGCCAAATGGTCCTTGGCTTATGGAGAAAAGCCCCAATCCGAGTGGGTGCACTTGTTTTTTCATACCCTGGATGTTGTCCCAATGAATTGGTACATAGAAATAGAGCTCTACCATGGTATAGGTGAATAGGATATTCTGCGCGAGGGCTTTGTAATGGCATTCATTTTTGAAGATGGATTTAATTGTATTCATGAGGTGCTATAAGAAGTTAAAGAAGCCACCTTTCAAATACCACAAGATCCTTTGGACCTAGTTCAGCCTGAGTGGGCTACTCAGCTAGGTCATGTGGTGGAATGCTATAATGTGACCGCTGAGGAAGAAGATGAGGATCCATGGAGGATTAACATTTGGGAAACAAAAGGATTGATAACCCTGATGTAACCACACCATTGAAAACGAAACAAGTAAGCATTGGTACGGAGGTAGAACATAAATTCACAAAGATTGGAGAGTATTGGGATGATGTGATGGTAGATAAAGCCACTAAATTGCTCCCTGAATACCATGATTTATTCCCTACCCAATTTACGGATCTAAAGGGGATAATCGAAGATCTAGGAATGATGAAGATTAAGTTGAAGCTCATCCCGAAGCCGGTTAAGAAAAGACCTTACTGTCTCATTTTGAAATATAAGGAGAAGGTTCGCTTAGAGCTAGACAAGATGCTCACGGCAGGCATCATTAAGCCTGTGGAAGAATTTGACTGGGTAAGACCAATGGTGGTACACGAGAAGAAGCAGAGAGATGAAATAAGGATATGCGTGGATCTCAGAAAGCTGAATGACACTTGTGCGCATGTTCCTTTCTTGACTTCATTCACTGATGAAGTATTGGACAATGTAGGTGGCTAGGAAAGATATTCCTTCACTGATGGGTTCTCAGGATACCACCAGATCAAAATCACATTGGAGGATAGGAGCAAGACAACCTTTGTGGCTGAGTCGGGTTGTTTTTAGTACACCGTAATGCCATTTGGATTGGAGAATGCCCTTGCGATCTTCTCACGTGTAGTTGTTGCTATATTAAAGGAATTTATTCATAAGTTTCTGGAAGTATATTTTGATGACTAGATTGTGTTTGGGTTAGTTAAATGCCATGTAGAAAACTTGCACCTAATGCTGCATACCTGTTGAAGATCCTAGATCACAATCAATCTGAAGAAGTGTCTATTTTGGGTTCCTTTTGGAAACCTATTGGGGCATGTGGTTTGCAGATAGGGACTGATAGTAGATCCCACAAAGATAGTTGTGATATTGAACATGGAAGTGCCGAGGAGTGTGAAGCAGCTACGTGCTACCTTGGGACATATGGGATATTATAGATATTTTATCAAAGGTATGCCCAGATCAACGTACCTATGCCGAAATTGTTGAAGAAGGATGTCACATTCTGCTAGAATGATGACTGTAAGAAGATCTTGGATATATTTAAAGAAAAGATGGTCACTGGGCCGATTCTTGTCTTCTCGGATTGGAAAATAGAGTTTCATGTACATGTCGACGCGTCATGTATAACGTTGGGAGAAGTACTAACACAGGCTGGCGAATAAGGCTTGGACCATCCTATCGCATTTGCAAGATGAATATTATCCAAAGTGGAGAAGAACTATTCCACCATCAAGTAGGAATTTCTAGCTATGGTGTATGCACTCTAGAAGTATAGGCACTACTTATCGGGAGGCCATTTTAAGATGTATACAGAACAATCTGCGTTGAAGTACCTGATCAATATGACTGTGTTGGGAGGGAGAATCTGCAAGTGGCTCTTATTTCTCCATGAATATGATTTTGAAGTTATTGTGAAGCCTGGGCGACTGAACGCGGGACTAGACCATCTGTCGTGCATCGAAACAAGGGAAGAGCCCACTAATTTGGAGGAGGGATTTCCTGACACACAAAAATTTGCAGTGTGCATTGTGGATGATGATCTTGAGGATATAATACATTTCCTAATGACATGTACTGCACCAAAAGGATAAACTATCCAGAAAAAGAAGGAATTAGAAGTGCACGTGACATATTTCTCTTTCATTGCTGGGCATCTATACAAGATGGGGAATGATGAGATATTGTGATGGTACGTATCTGAGTTTCAAAGAAGAAGCATCCTTGCAGTCACTCATGGGGGCACCTCGGGAGGACATTATGTAGGAGGAGCAACCGAGTAGAAGATTCTACGTGTAGGGTTGTGGTGGCTAACCCTCCATCAGCACTCGAAAGCATATTGCAAGGCATGTGATGTGTGTCAAGGGACTAGCAGGCCATTTCGGAGGGATGAAATACCTTTGAATCCATAGATGGCATTACAACCCTTTGAGAAATAGGCGATAGATTTTGTGGGACCCATTCAGCCACAAGGAAAGACATGAGTAAGGTACATTTTCATTGCAACAAAGTATTTGACTTGTTGGGTGGAGGCACAGCTTGTGAAGGATTTTATAGGCACAACCATTACAAAATTCCTCTTTGAGCATGTATTAACGTAATTTGGATGTTCGAATATCTTGATTAGTGATCGCAATATGCACTTCCTGAATGAGACGATCAATGCACTGACAGAGGAAATTGAGGTATACCACCAGAAGAGCACGCGTTATCACCCGTACGCTAAAGGGATGGTGGAAGCATTCAACAAGGTGCTCAAAAATGCACTGCCCAAGGTTTGCAATTCTCAGTGAAGTGATTGGGACCTACACATAGTTATAGTATTATGGGCTTATCGAACGACATGCAAAAGGTTTACTGGGAAAACCTCTTTTAGACTAGTCTATGGGGTTGAAGCGGTAATGGCTATGGAATATATTGCGCCTAGTCTGCGCATAGCAGTGCTCATAGGTATGATGGATCATGGAGCCCTAGAGTAGAGTCTCAGATAGTTGGATGAATTGGAGGAAGAAATATTTCTTGCTGAATTTCACCAATAGGTCCAAAAGCAGCGTGCAAAGGCATGGAATGATCAACACATCAAGCTACGCACGTTTAAGGTAAATGTCTTGGTTTTTCTATATGATAGTAAGTTTGATAAATTTCTAGGAAAATTCAGGATGCATTGGTTAGGTCCCTATGTCATTAAGGAAATCACTGATGGAGGAGTGGTACAACAAGTCAAATTAAATGGATAACCCTTCCTAGGAATGGTGAATGGCAGTCACTTAAAGCCATACACTGGTGGTCTAACCATGTGATTAGATGAAGGTAGCATAGTCTTAGAGCCCCAGTGAGCTAATAGAAGGCACGGGACTAGAAACTACACTTCCTGGGTTGGGGAGCTGCGCAATTGAAGAATGGTGCAAATCAAGCATCACTGGGTCTATGACAGCATGGAGGCAGTTGCGCTACCTAGGGAGAAATCACATAGGTCGGCTAGAAAGTGACCATTACAATCATTGTTCATGAAAATATGGCAGAAGTGAGGCCAAATGCAATGGGTGGCCATCATTGAAGATGAAATTTATGGTATAGATGCTTGAAAAGTTGCACCAATCTGGCATTAATGACCCAATTTTGGGGGAAAGGTTGGATTTGAATTGAAAATTCCCTATGAATTACAAGTGGCTGTCCGACAAGAAACACTTGGCATTTTGAGTATTCAGTTGTTGAGCTCTCAGGCATAGATGAATCGCAAGAAATACGAGCTTCTGATAACTAATAAGATATTTGAGACTTTCCAAAGGAAACATAGGAATTCTTGCATAAAATTATGTCAGCACCCCCAGAGATAATAAATATTGCGCAAGTAGTAGAGGAGTCGGCACAGGAAATGGAAAAAGAGTTAGAAGTAGCTGCTCCAAAAGTATCCGAAGTATTGGTAGAGGTCCATAAATCACCGAGAATACCAAGACCAAAGCCAACCCCAACGAAGGAGACTGTGAAAGACAAGAATGGCAAGTAGCCTGCCATATTGGTGCATGCATCGCCAAGAAGAAACCCACCAAAGCCCACTACATAGGAGAAAGGAAAGGCTATAAACCTAGAATCAGAGCAAGAAGATCATGTAGGTCATTGAGGAGGCATGTAGAATGATTCCAGAGTTGGCCATTCTGGATGAAGAGCAAGTCGAGGTACACATCTGTAAGTTGGTCATAGGTATCCATGCCACCTGGACTGAGATGGCGCAGGTTTAGTTGGTGTTGAACTTGCAAATTACCAAGCTACAGTTGAGGGCCCAACCCTCCATACCACTAGAAGTAAAGGAACACTGGGTGACCGCTGTCACAGAAGTAGTTATGTCAGTGGATAGTGTAGTAGCAGACTACACGTAGTTGTTCAGGCAATCATTTGAGGTCTTAACAAGCTTGCAGGAGGATCCAAATATCCAGAGGCTAAAGATGGAAGCATGTGAGCTACAATAGCACTACGATGAAGTTAAATGGTCAGCGTGAACTATTGGACTGACATAGAGGCTAGCCAAGCTGCAGGACACCAGGCAGCTGAAGGAACATGTGGACTCAACGTTGCACAAGGAAGCAATATTGAAGGCGATACTAAATCCCTAGATAGAGGAAGCTTACATAGTCACATGAAATATTGAAGGCAAGCTTGTGACTCTGCAGGCGACACAACAAAAGCTTCATGCTCACAGCGTAGGAGCAGTGACGGAGAAGACAGTGGAAGAGGCAAAGCAGTTGGAAGCTCAGTGCATGGCCGAGGTAGTGGTCATATGGATCGAGTTGGAAGGACTTCTCGCGAATATCGCCGCACCTCCTGAGTGACTTGAGGGTGAGTCACAATGTTTGTGTTGGGGGCTTGTTGGGAGCGGGATCCCCCAAGGGTATTTTTAGGGCTAAAAGCCCATGTTTGAGTCGTATTTTGTAATAAAAATGTGAATAATCCTTATTTTGTTGTTGCGGAGCACGAAGGTGTCATGTGTCATAAAGGGTAGTTTTTCCTTAGTTTTCTAAACTAAAGTCAGCTTTAAGAGATCTACCCATGGTCCGTGGGCCATGGAATTGTATAAAAAGTGCTAAGCTCTAAGTAGTTAGAATCATCAAGAGACGCACAATGTAAGAGTGTCATAGCTTTGAAGCAAGAAGTCTAAGTCTTAGGTTCTAGTGTAGGTAGAGGCTCTGCAGCTGAGTGCATAGAGGCATAGGGTAGAAGTTCGCAGATGAGAGCGTAGACCCTTGTAGCCGTGTGCATAGGGTGGACATAGTATGTAAACACTTGGAAGATATTAATAAAGAGATATATTCTACAATTTCTGTGTCTCTATTTTGTTGATGCACCTTGACATGTTATATATGAATTTCCTTTATTATGCTTATGTGATGCATGAATGAATGCAATTACATTGAATAACTGAACAGAATTATGAATATCTATTTATGCGGTGTTAATTATAATTATTTGATAACATAAAGTAGTGCGAAAGTACCTAAGCAGCAAGTTAAGGCTGCATGAAGGTTGATCATACCATTTTGCAGAGGTCTTGAGGGCTAGAATAGAGGGCTCATCTTGCAAGCCCTAGAGCGAAGCATCCTGTGTGAAGGCAGGGATAAAGGGAAACAAACGACATCACAATGATCTCAGGGTGTAGAAACTTGGTTCCATCATCCCCTCGTACTGCTTCGGGTGAGTCTTTGGTTTGTGCTTCATGGGCTAACGCTGAAAGGGCTAGTAGTGTAGCGATTTGTTTGGCTAATTAATGATGAACCTGGGTCAGGCTCCTTGAAGCCAACATTCAACATAAGATCTCTCTTACATCCCTCTCGATGTGCAATGTATCATACAAATGAACAATTTATATGTTCTTGTAGTAGGATAGTCTATATAATTACTCGAGATAACTTTTCGTTCCTTGTGGAAGTTCCCTGTTATTAATTCCTTCAAGACCTACATCATAGATAAAGATATTATAACAACGATATAACCTTTCAATTAGTACAATGAAGAAAATCCCATAAAAATGTAAAATAATCCAAACATATAATGTATATTGATACATAGACAATTCAATTCATACCTTGAGAGAGTCTATTATATTGCAACTTCCATGCACGATGTGTCATTCTCTATGGTCTTACTCCAGTCTCTTGTTTGACATTGAAAATATGTTTTTCAATGTTTTTGTACCTATGGTTCTTAGAAAGGAAGTGCCTATACTCATTAAACCCCCTTTTCCTAAGCTTCTTTAAGGACGAGATTTAACCTTAGGGCCACAAACTAGACAAGAAAATTTATATTATGTTTGAAGACTTGTAAGAGATCGAATAATTTTTATATCTATTACTTTAAGTATGTATAATGAAGGCCAAACTATTTAAAAAACATAATTGAAATGAAATTCATAAAATTAAACATTATTAAAGTGTAGGGTAACGTTGTAACATACCACTTAAATGTGGTAACCCTTGGGCATCATGAATTGTCCATACAAGGATTGCTTGGAATCCAAATTCCCTTTGTGCAACTACTGGTCTAGAGATATCATACATAGTGACACCATCCCATAACTCCATTAACTCTTCTATAAGAGGCTTAATATATACAATCATATCTTTGACCTAGTACTTACCTAGTTGATTGAACCTACAATACATAATTACTACGTATATCAGTAAATAAATTTTTTTATAAGACATAATTATCAGGCATAATTGAACATATACGGGTAAATTAACAAAATAATATAGGGCATAATTATGAAACAAATAAGACAAATAAGATGTTATTGTGCTAAAAAAGATTATTCTAAACAAATTAATACATGGAACAATCATTGTCAACATTATGTGCTCCCCCTTTATTGACTTTCACAGAGGAATGTTATTATTGATAAGAAAAATGGGCCTCACCAAGCAAGTATATCTAGCCTCTCCAAATGGATTGAAATCATCAACTAGTAATGAAAGCCTAAGATTATGAGGTTCTCTTTTGAACTATGGCCACTTTTCCTCTATATTCTTAAATGTAAATCGAACTGCAGGCATTTGAAGAACTCCATATTCACTTCTATTCCTTTCATGGTAATCCATATGTTCTTTTACACTTTTGCACCTGAACAATTATCGCAAATGTAGAATTATGGGAATATAATGAATAACCTTGTGAGGCACCATTTTTGTTACTTCATCAATTTGATATCTACTCTCATCACATTTTTGGCATTTGTCTTTAGGCACATTTTCTTTATAATAGAGAATATTATCATTCGGGAATGCATGAATAACTTGATACTCCATTCCAATATCTTTCAACAACATGTAAATCTTGGTGCATGCAAGGTAAAGAATTTGATGGTGGCAATATAAATCCACCTAATAATATGAAACATAAAAAATTAGTATTGGTTAATGTACTAAATAGTATTAATCGTGCATATTGCATCCAAATGTTATAAATTAATGAAATTATTTAGATCAACAGACTAACATTAAAAATAATTGTAAAAATAATGGAAAAAATAATTTATTTATCATGTATATAGTACTAAATTTCACAAAATATATTACATAACATAGGAGTTGTGTCACACCTGTGTTTTACAAACCATTGACCACCTTTAAGTTGACCAACAACAATAGAGCAAAGAAAATAGATGTTTTTGAACCTTCATAAAAAGGTTTAGCTTCCATCTTATATATAGGTAAACAAAAATCATGGTCATCATACCTGTTGTCACCATCATCCATTCAAACATTATTAAATGTCTACTGGATCAATCTATTTGTCCCATCTTCTTCAACTATTTTATCAGCATCATTATATTCTTTAATAGGATCATTAGCTTGATCCTCAATATTAATCACTACATGTTCTTGAAAAAGTGCTTATACTAAAACCACCTCTTCCTCTTCGAGAAATTCCCTAGGGGATCAATACTATACAATTACAATCAATAGAGTAATATTATTATATATAGAAAATATTGAAACATCTATATAACAACAATTAACAAATATAATATATAAGGAAAACACAAACAACAAATCAATGATGATGCTTGTGCAATTTATCAAGATATTTAAGCATATGTTGAAAAAATCTAAAAACGATGTTAGTTTTTCAATCCCAATAGACCATACATGACTAAATTTTGTAATGAAGATAGCAAGGATATTTTTCATGACCTTTACTTTAATAGACATATATGACACTTATAACCATAAAAAAGGGACCTCAACAATGAGGTAACAAGATCATGATAGTAATCAGTAACTACCATGCACCATATAGGAAACTGCAACATATATATCTGATAATAGAAACATAGATATCAGCATGAACACCCTCATCATAATGCGGGCATCAATATTTCAAATATAAATAACAAATTTCTATATCTACAATACTTCAAAGCATCATCAATCAACTCCAGCATCACAATGTACTAAGTGAATTAGAACTGGCCAACAACATCATCAATCATAATCTTAAGTGATCATAGCACACATACCTTCAATAGTAAGAATCAAACACCTTCCAACTCAAGCAACATATAGGGATCATTCATAAATTCATCATATGGTATCCATAACACAATGAGAACAACATATGTATAATCACCAATAATAGAATTAATAACTATACATCAACATTAATGTATACTCATGATAAGCCATCATGCAGCAACAAATTCCAAGAAACCATAATGCCAAAAATGAGCTATTAGAAGAATAACAAATGCTTCCTAAACCAATAGACCGGAACAAACCAATATCAGAACTAGAATTCTAGTAATGAAATGCTGAAAGAATATGGGAAGCTCCACTTGAATCTATGCCACTCCTTTTACATTGATGAGAGGTATACGCGAATGTCTAGCTTAGAAACCCCATATATACACGACAATCTTTCAGACCATATGTATACAAAAAGTAAACTGTAGGAGTTTACAACCATAAATCCCCCAGAACATGGTATGATTGTTAGAACAATTAGTAGAGTGGAGAAGAAAGAATCATTCATAATTTATATCTAATATATTCAAATGAATCATGAGGAAGTCGTTTTTTAAATAAGCTTGTAACTTATTCCTTTTAAGGAACATATTCTTGTTGGACCTTTTGTTCAAGCAGCTCCTCTCTTAGAAAATTATATTCGATGGGAACGTGCTTGGTTTTTGAGTGCATGATATGATTTTTAGATATACGTATGGCATTAGTGTTGTTAGAGAGAATAGGTATAGGTTGAAGACAAGTGACTTAAATATCTCGTAATGTTTGAACCGTCCATAGAAGTTGAATATAGTAAGATGGATCAACTACATATTTTTCCTTGTCAATAGATAAAGCGATAGAACTTTATTTCTTACAAAACCAAGAACCTAAACAAGGTCCCAAATAGAATGCTCCTCCACTAGTACTTTTGCGGTCATAAATATTACCTACCTAGTCTACATCTATGTAATCGTGAAGATAAAAGTTTTTGATTTTGGGAAACCATAAACCAAATTCTTTAGTGCCTTGTAGATACTTGAATATCCTCTTAACTACTTGGAGATGATTTTACTTAGGATGTACTTGAAACTATCCAACTATGCGAATAACATGCATAATGTCTAGTCTTGTACCTATAAGGTAGAGAAAGCTTCCAATCGTAGATCTATATTCTTGCTAATTAGCTGAAGGAGAATCATAATTTTGACTAATATTACATCCTATTACCATTGGTGTGCATATAGGCTTGTAGTCTTCCATTCCATATTTCTTCAAAATATTTTTGAGATACTTGTTTGAGAAAGAAAGATTCCATCTTTATTTTGTTAAACTTGAAGATGAAGAAAGTATGTTAGTTCACCAAGTAGAGAAATTTTGAATTCTTGCTGCATAATTGAAGAAGATCCTTGACTCATTGATTCTACAATTCTTCCAAATATCATGTCATCTACATAAACTACTACTATCAAACGTTTTTCCTCATCAAATTTGATATATAAATTGTTATCTACAAATCCCTTTTTGAATCCTTGTTGTTGAATATAGCGATGAAGACAATAGTACCATGCACTAGGAGATTATTTTAACCCATACACTACCTTCTTAAGTTTCTAAACAATATCTTAATCATTGCCAAGAATGAATCGTTCAGGTTGTTCAATATAAAATTCTTCTTCTAGATCCCCATTTGAAAATGCATATTTAAAATCCATTTGATATACCTTAAAGTTATGAAAGATGGAAAGTGTAAGAAACATCCTTATGGCTTCAAGTCTAACTACAGGTGAAAATGTCTCTTCAAAGTGTATCCCTTCTTCTTCAGCGTAGCCTTTGCATACAAGTCCTTCTTTGTTTCGAATTACTTCTCCATTTTTATTTAGTTTTTTCTTCAACACCAACTTTGTTCCAATTACATTTTTATCATGAGGGCTTGGTAATAATTCCCATTTATGATTCTTTTCTATCTGATCAAGTTCTTTATGCATTTTCTTAAATCAACATTCATCTTTGATTGCTTTATTCACATTTTGAGTTTCAATTGTGGATAGGAAGGCTAAGTGACTACAAGTCCTGACAAATGTTCTTCTAGTTTTTATTCTTGCTTCCTTTTCACCAACATTTTGAGATTTAGGATGATTTTTTTTTTAGCATACCTTGATGGTGTCTTTTTTGATATATCATTTCCTTCTTTTGATGGTTCTCTTTCTTCTTCTCCTTCAACCTTTTAGTTTGAAGTATGGAGAGGTTCGCCATTTTCTTGTGCTTCCATTTTTGTACTTGTGGATGCTTCATCAATAACAACATCTATGCATTCAATAATATTTTTAAGCCTTCTATTGTAACATTTATATCCTTTTATTCCAGAAGAGTATCCACACCATATTGCTTCATGAGCTCTATATTCAAACTTTTAAACCTTATCATCATTTTTCTTTATGGAACATTTTCTTTTGAAAATTCTAATTTTTGTTTATAGTTGCAGGCTTACCAAACCAAAGTTCATATGGAGTTTCATCTTTGTTTACTCGAACATGAGATTTATTATGTACACCCACGGCTGTATGTACTGCTACCCTTGTAAAGGTTTGAGGCATTCCTAATTCATAAAGCATGGCACATGCCATTTGTTGAACTATCATGTTAATTATTTCTACCACTCCATTTTTTTGAGGAGTTTTAGCTATGGGAAATTGTCTTTTTATGCCATGTTATTCACAAAAATTGGAGAAGTCATATGATATAAACTCTCCTCCTCTATCAGATCTAAAAAAAATTATTTTTAGATCTAATTCATTTTCTACCAAAGCCTTAAATACTTTAAACTTTTCAAATGCATCATATTTGTACTTTAGTAAACTAATCCAACACATTCTTGTAAAGTAATCAATGAATAATATGAATTATTTTTCACGAGGAGGAGACTTATTTCTCAGAGAACCAGTTCAAGGGGTTTATTTGAAGTATTCTTTAGCTTTAAACTAAACTCTGGATTTATTACCAAATCAACATGATTTGCAAATGCTATTTTGAGGTGGAGAAATGTTTGGCAAGTCACAAACTGCTCCCATCCTGTTGCATTAGTATAATTGCGAAAATCTAAGGTGCTCCAACCTTTTGTGTTAAAGCCAACTTTCTTCATATTTTCTCAAAAATAACAGCTCATTTTCGCCCTCTAGTACGTAGATATTACATGGAGTTCTCATTCTTTCGATTATGATCTTACCTATATCCATATTTCATACCACACAATTCTTTGATATGAAAATAAATTCATGCTATTGATCGCACATTTGGATAACACTTAACAAGTTTTTTCTTAACCCATCAACAAAAAATACATTTCCAGAGTTGACCTTTTTCTTTAAAATCATAGATCCTTTCCTTTTCGTAGAAACATGAGAGTTATTACCAAAAGTGCCATTCTCTTCCTTTCTAATTTCATTAAAAGAAACAAACTTATCTCTATCACCTATAATATGATTTGAACATATGATGTCGATGTACCATAGATTCTCTTAATATTTTGCAGACAATGCTAGATCACAATTTTCAGAGGAAGTATTTTTCTTTTCCCATACCTTGGGTAGTATTGTCTTGTGTTCATGATGATACGATGACTTCAACCTTCTTCTGCATTTAGTTTCTTCATGACCAAATATATTGAAAATAAAAGATTGAACTTCATTCTAAAGAGGTGAGAAATCATTATAATAATATTTATTTGTCTCAATTACATTTTGTTGTTTTCTTTCTTCTCTAGTTATAATTGATTTATAAGCAACACAATAAACTTCTTTATGACTAGAATTGTGACAAGTGAAGCACTGACCATTGAAGTAAGAATACCTGGGAGTATAATATGTTCTTGACTAACTTGCATTTTATTCATGCTAAGGTTGTTTTGCATGGGAAGGATCTGAATCTTGATTCTTTTATTGAGTTCTATGGTTCTGATGACTACTTCCTTTTACAACATAGACATAGCTTCCTGTAACCTTTTTAGAGGAGTTCAAGAGTCTGGGTGTTTAACCATTTGGGCTGTATCCAAGACCTGTATCTATTAGAGGAGATTGTTACACTTTAATGATTTATTACAAAGTCTTTGATCCTTAAGAAAGTATAGTATTTAAAGCCTTTATTTTCTCAACTTCCTTTCTTAGACCCAAAATTTCAAGTTCGAAATTTCATAGCGCCTTTCTTTTTCCAGAACTTGTATCTTCAAAGATTCTTCTAGAGAAATTTTGAACTCATTTATTTATACAACAAGAGGTTTCTTGTTATATATACTGATTTCCTTTTCTTGGTTCATGTTCATAGCACTAAATATATCAATTTTTTCAAGGGAATCTATAAATACATCATCAGATTCATCTACACATTTTTCTTCAAATGCCATAAGTAACGGATAATCCTCATCTAATTCATCATCCTCATTATTAGAAGAATATCCAATATCAATTTATTTGAGAGAATCCATAAAGGAATCATTAGATCCATCTACACATTTTTCTTCAAAAGCCACAAGTAATAGATAATCTTGATTTGGTTCATCATCCTCATTACTCGAAGAATATTCACTATCTTCATGAGTATAAATATTTGTCTTTCTATAAAAGTTTATTTTAACATTACTATTTGGAACATTCTTCCCTTTGTAATGATTTTATTTATAAGGACATTTAGTAGCATAGTGACACACTCTCCCATAGGAAAAACATTTAAAAGGAATCGTACATTTAAACTTGGCAGTTCCTACTTGGAGATTCTTCACAAAATTGTTTCTTCTTCATCTAAAATGTAACTTGTCTCCTTAGGCTCTTCCTTTTAGTTTCCTTTGTGTATAGATTTGAATGTTTCTGCTATAATATTTGATGGACCACCTTTTCTCATTTCATAGGTTGCTAGAATCCCATGCATTTGTTTAATAGTGAGATTATTCAAATCCTACATTTCTTCAATGGCAGAGACTTTGGAACCAAGCTTTGAGGTTAGAGATCTTAGAATTTTATCAACAGTAGAATCCTTTATTTTTCCACCAATTTCTTTTATTTAGTTAACAATCTCATCTACCCTAAGGAAAAATCTTGCAATACTTTCATCATCATGCATTCTAAGAGTCTCTTATGTAATTCTAAACGTTTGAATATTAGCGCATTTTAAATTAGTTTCACCTGCATAGCTTTGGACAACCTTGTCGCATATAGCCTTTCCGGTACTTAGCTACATGACCTTCACAAGTTTAGATTCAGTCAAGCTTCCAATGATAGTATTGACTGCCTTTGGATTTCCCTCATATTGTATCTTCGTTGCACCCTCTCTAGGGATGGAGGTTGGGTATTGATATCCACATTCAACAATTACCCATACATCATCTCCAAGTACCTACAAAATTTTATCTTTCTGACTTTCCAAAATACAATTTTAGTTCCATTAAATGAGGGCGGTTTAATATAAAATACTCCTTCTTGACTACTCATCTTGATGGATCTCCCTTTAAGCGATCAAGCTTCTTCTGAAGGACCTACTATGATACCAATTGTTGGGAAAATACTAAGAGGGGTAGGGTGAAAAAATATTTTTTACTCACTTTAACTTTTCATTTCTTATTTTGAATTCAGTACACTATTGTTATTGATGCAACTAGCGTATATAGGTAACCCTTGTGAATGCAAACAACATATATCCATATTAGTTAATTTATCCTAACTTCCATTAGTGAGTTATGTTAACTAATGCACAATGAAATTAGTAAGGAGTAAAGAATAAGTAAATCACAACAAGTGAACAACACACATAGAACACCAAGTTTTTTAGGTGGAAACCCAATGTCAGAGAAAGCCACCATTGGTGTTATCTCTATCTTCTTTCTTATTATACAAAGAAATTATTCATTACACTTTTGTATTGATGTATAGTCTTACCAGTACAGAGGGACCCGCCTGCAAGATGCTACAACCTCCACTCATTCTCCAACTCCTACGGAAAGGGAGCTACAACACCCTGATTTCATTTACTAGCTACTACTGGATGAGAGCTCCTACCTGCTTACTGAAGGATGCACCCTCAACTCCTCATGGACCACTTTTAAAAATGTTTTAAACTGGACCCACCTTTCAAACAATCATCAAACAACCTGCAACCAACCTTTCATCAAATTTTCAAACAGGACCCATATAAACAATAAGCCCAATCTAACATGACAAACTAAAATACTGAATCTGAGTCACCGAGGCACTGAATTTGTAAAGGATCAAACCATTAAACATAGAAAAAAACTAGAACAAACAAATATCAGAATATTTATTTGATTGTGTTGAACAAAACTCATTTACGTGCATGCTTCCTATGTATAAAACCTTCATATAGATATCATATTAGTGAACACAAAAGTTTTGGACTAACTCGATCACTGTACCATTGAATCAATTGTTGAACCATTCAAATATCACTGAACCAATCATAGATGACAACACTATAACATCATTACCAATCATTGTTCCATTCCAAATTCAACTCAATCAACACTTCCAGACACAGATAATCGAGATAGAGACATTATTGATAGACAAAAGTAGATAAAGAATAACTCATCAAATTTCATCATCAAGCCACAGTACAAAACACTAGAAAATATACAAGACATCCATGAAGCATATCAGTGTATGTACATGACTACCATGCATAACACCTGCGTGTAGATCTCAAGATATTTAAAACAATATCTCAGATTATACACACGACTACTCAGAAATGGATATGTGTATGTACGCGATTATCAAGAGGCAAACCTGTGTACAGACCTAAAAAGTTTCACTACAAACATAAATTCACTCTCCATAACCTTTAGTGTCAAAACTACAAACTTCTAAATAATTAATTTAGATCACAACATCATTATAACCGTATATCTATCATTTTTAGCTACTTAGAAATTTGCAATAATTAAATCAATCAAGCATATATCTTAGCATACTTCAGATCTTTTAGATATGAGTCTTCTCCTTGCTCCCTGGTGCACATCTATTTCAAGTTCGATCACACATAAATAACTGATGACATGCACAAATAACACCTTCATCTCGATATACTTATATAGTTTATGCCTCAATGAATAACTTTAGTAAATCCCTTGGTAATGTCCTTAATATTCATTGACGGGATCAAATATTCATTGTTGCACTGATTGTTATTGGCCAAGACCATTGTAATGAGCCCTCATATCTAGATTACCAAGGTATGGATTCTATATGTGACTTTTCTTCATAAGAACTACTTATGAACATGATCCTTCTTCTTAGGATCCACGTATACTTTCTCAAACTTCACCTTTAACATCCATATGTCTTTGAACTATGAATTATCTATTCATAGAAACTATAGCATCTATACCAATTTGCATTAATTCCACAGTCATTAATGATGACATCAAGTACATCTTCATTAAGCATGTAGCCATCAAGGATAAAAAACTAGCCATAATTCCAACAACAACAACAACGAGAGAACAAAGGGCAACAACAAAATGGTAATAAGTAGCACCAAGGAGAGAAATCGAACATAGCCAACAAGAAGAAGGAAAGAGTGAAAGGAAGCAATGAAAATTTCCATGGAAGGCACATAAATAACAAACAAAAGTCTTTTCCCCTCAAGGACAAAGGGTTCAAAGAAAAGGTAACTTTGCCATCGAAAGCCTTTTCATGGTTCGTTTTTCTTGCAATAATTTTGGACATAAAGTCATAGACTAAATAGGGCATGCAAGAAATCAAGATATGTTGGGTAGCAACAACCCAATAATGCATAAAGTAGCCAATGTTAAGCATGATGACAGAGGTATACTTTTAATTTATAATTTTTTTGAGAATAGTAACTCCTCTTCCCCATTCCATTGCTATGTAAAATGATACAATTATAGTAAGCTTGGGCACAAGATAGAAAGCTACAAATATTAAAACAAAAAGTGAGCTTCTAAGCATATGCATGCAAATATCACATCTTGGGATTTTAAGAGAAAAATGAAGAAATATCAAAGTATTATTAATTTGTCTTTAGCACTCAACATCAAAAGGAATTGAAAAATAAAGGAGGAAGAAAGCCCTCTATAATCTGAAGCTATAATGAGTGTAAGTTTTAGGTAAGGAAGGGGAGCAACAATAACATAATTACTTGCAAAAAAATAAAAAGGGAAGCAAGTGGGTTTGGGTGAAGAAAGAGGAGTTGAATGAGAAGTACCCTCTAGTGATGCAGAACCAAGAAAAGGCCCAAACATGGGCAAAGGAGAAGCTGGAAAGTAGTGTTGCTAATAAGATTCAGACAGAGAAGGTATGGATGAAGAAGAAGGATGATCTTCTCAAGGGGAGTAGATCCTATATTTCTCTTCATTAATGGAAGATAATGTCCTCAAGGGAGGCTGGATAATTCATATGCAAGAAATGAAATAAGAGAAAACATAGATTCATCTGAAAATTGAAGGTATGATGAAGTCCCTAGATGATTCCAATAATAAATTGGTTTATTTCAAATTTATCAACATAGAAAGAGAAAGGAGAGAGAATCCAACATGATTTGTAGAAGAGCACATAACAATACTTTATGCTGTGAGCGGTGAAGATGAGCTGCAAAAGAAGTGTGGAATGAAAAAGAGTCCAATAGATAAGTTAGGTCCACAAGATCAATCCCTTTTTAGAGTAACATGATCTCAGGGGGAGCATAGTTGATTAATGTAGATGCTCTAGAGGAGCGAGCACAATCCTAGAAGAAACAACATTAGTGAAGAACAAGAGAAATGCATCATTAATGGATGGTATTTACATGTACCATCAATACCATGAGAAATTTTTATTAATTTCAATTTCCTTTTTTAACTGGTACAAAAGATGCATTGCCAAGAGACTACTCAACTACCAGCCATAAGGAGTCTAGAACAGGAATATTATCAAAGAGGAGGAAGAGTATGTTCACGGGGAGCATATAATATATGTCCATTTTTTAGGGAAGAAACAACTATCAACACTTGAAGAGAATTATATAGAGGAGAATTCACATCAGCAGCTAGACCGTTTATCATTTACAAAAAATGATTGCATGAGGGAGAAGAACCAACTTGTAGCCATTTTCCATTGATTTCAAAGGGGATTAAAATTATGGGAGAGAAAGATGTGATGGCCCATGTAGAGGAGAGAAAGCCAATAGTTTCTCATGCAAGGTGAAGTGTGGAAGTAGTATGAATAGTATCCATCAATTGTAGATGTCGCGAGGTGTTTCCATCAATTCCAAATGGGGAGATTGTTAGACAGTTGAAGTTGCTTGGATGGCTAGTGGAAACAAGTGTGTTGGAATTGATGTAAAAAATAAGGTAGGAGATGTGTTGGGTAGTTGGCCTTGTTTGAGAGTTAGAAAGAGTGTTGGCATTGATGTCAACCATACTAGCATGGATTTTGGTGGAAGAAGATGTTGGCTTTGATTTCCACTAGCCTAATTGTGATGGTAACTAGAGTAGAATTAATGTGATTGAAGTATCAAGATTAGTGGGAGTCTCATGGTTTTCATAGTATCTTGTAGAGAACCATCATTGTAGCAGGATTATTGGAGAATCCATAAAATGATGACTATGACTGTTGGGATACTCAGGATTTCAAGGGATTTCTACATCATGAGACTTTCTCAAATCATCCTCGAAGTGGCATAGTTCAATAGAGCTTGAGAAGAGATTTCAAATGATATGTGGAAGTTTGTAAATGGTCTTCTCGATCAAGAGTTATTATGAGTCAAAGTTTGGTAACCTTAGTTCTATGATAGAAGAGTAAAAAAATGATTAGAGAAGCCTTGGAAGATAACTAAAGTTGGGAGGAGTTCCAAACTTATTGCAAAATCCTAGTGGATTGGCCAAAAAGAGTTATGGGAAAACATGGCATGGATAGTGTACTAGCAAGAACATTTTGATTGGCTTAAGCGGAGCCCACCCGAAAAAGCTACCTCGATGGTATGGTAGTGGCGCACAAGTTAAAGTGTCGGGATGAATGGAGAGGGATGGTGAGGAGTGTCAATGTAACTCCCCTCCCTTGTGTGTTAAATTGTTGTAAACCTAAGATGAGGAAAGCTAGGTGTGATACCCTACTTTGAACCTAACGTGAGGAAAGATAGGTGTGATATGTAATATGAAAAGAAAATATGTTATTAAATGAATTAATAAATAAATCACTTGGAGGGCGGAGCACCAAGAGAAGATATTCTTGCCAAATCCTATTGAGGGATGGGATAGAGATAAATATTTTAGGACAATGCTTCTAGATGTGATTCTAGATAAGCTTGGATGGATGGGAGATAAATATGCATCAAACATAAAGCTTTACGAGATATAAAGGAAATATTTTATCAGGAAAAGTCTCATGGAAAATAAAGATGAGATTTTCCAGAAAAATACCTAGGCAAATGGAAAAATCCATAAAAACGAGACGCCGCTAATGGAAAGTAAATCATAAAAGATGGTATTAAATACCGAGTGCATTGATGAGTTGAGGAAATTTGATCTATGGCAAGAACCTCAGCTCCGGGGAAATCATAGGTGATTGATGGTTGAGTCGTGGTTCTTTTCTCTCTAAGTGAGGTTTTAGTTGGTTTCATATGCGTGGATTGTACTGTATGTTGGCTTCTTATCTCTATATCTATTTCCTACTGTTGAAATGGTTAAATAATTTAGTCCAATATTATAGAAATTTTGTTATCAGTATGCATGAAAATGATTGTAATATTATGCATGTAACTCTTATTGCACCCCAGTTAGTGGCGAAATCATAGTAAGTAGTTAGCTTACTCCTGATAGAATCTACTCATGATTAGTGTGAAATAATAGAATAGATGGTATAGACTAAGTTATGAATCAGTCATCTGATGAAATAGTTGTCTAATTCTAAACTTGATCCTTAATTAAATGTGATGAAGGAAAATAGTATAGTTTAAATTATGTGATAATTGTATAGGAGAGTGATAACTATACCTGATGAATGATTTTCATTCTAAGATTGAAATTGTAAAGCCAAAGCTTCATGTTATTTGATCTATGCATTTAGGTACTATAAGATAAGTTGCATCCATTGAGGTATTCCAGTTATGTACTTGTATTACGTAATATATCTGTTGATAATGTTATCTGTATTCATGTAATTGATTTCATTCTTATGGATGTGCATGAGTGGAATATCCAATGAATCTAAAGGTTGTCATCATTTTATTAGTGAAAGGTTGTAGTATGCATTTAATGTTATATAAAGTTTCTAGTTTAACATGGAAAATAGTGCTTGATGTACGTCGATCACGAGTTATAATGCATTTAATAGGAATAGTCTATGATGACAAGATTATCTATTGCGTGTATAGGCAATGGGGTTATATGTGCATCCTGTCTATTTCTTATGAGTTATATTTATTATGGAAATGATGGATTTTTATTATGAATGTGATCTTATTGAATCCTCGTGTGAAGATAGCAGCAGGGCATATCAAGTAGATGAAAACGCTTATGAGGAATCTGACTAAAGAGTGGATGTTATGATGGTGTTACATGTGATTGTCTGAGTTAATGGATTTTATAAAGTTTATGCATGCATATGGTAAACATGATTTATTAGTGTTAAGGAAATTATTGGCATGAGATATAGATGCATGCAGAACAGTTAGGAAGTAAGTCATATCTATATATCTAAGGGTCTAGGATATCGATACCATCCATGTCACAAGAGGCTTGATGGTTGCATGTTATAGCTCCTCCTTCCTTCCAAGTTGTGGTTAAGTTATAAAATCATTCGATGAAGTTGAGGTAATGTTTTTATGGTATAAGGTTCCTCCATGAATGTGATGTAGTAGTTAGAATAGAGAAATAAATATGGAATCTTAACTATATCTAAAGGAATTTAAAAAAAAATGATGGTGTTAGGGGCTATATTTCTGAGTAGGCCACGAACGTTCATTACAAATAGTATTAGAGCCCAAGTTCAAACCTTGTGGCCTATGGATTCATCTACCTCTGTGAAGTTTTGTTAGAAGGTTTGGTTAGAAAATTATAACCCAAAATTTATCTGAAAATTTAACCATATAAATTCATAAAAAATTATCGCCACCAAATGAATTTTAATATTTTTATAAGGAGGAATCCAGGCATAGTCAAGGTTGTTGAAGGATAATTATATATATATATTATATATATATTGCAAGGAGGGTTTTTTTTTGCATAAAGGTTATAATTGATTAAATCAAGAGCTAAATAAAAGAAAAGTTTTTTTTTCTAATGAAATTATTTGGTTAGAAATAGTATAACAATAAATAGAAAATCCTAGAATTGTCAAGAAGTAAGGGGGTTTAAGGAGATGAAACACCAAGCACCACCTAACTACGTTCTACTCCTCTCTCTTGCTGTCCGTTTGGGTTGCAGTTGAGAGTGAGTATTTATCGAACCTTCGCTGTCTTCACACTTAAATAAATGAACATGAATTCAACGAGGATCTGCGCTCTAGACTGTCTTGCCCAACAATGTAGCAACATTACCACAACATGGTATGCTAGGAGATGGTCTTCCATTAAAAGTTAAAAAACCTAGAAGTTATGGTTCAAAAACCCCAACAGTTCAAACATCTGGGGACAAATGTAACTATGTCGAGACTTCATCTAGACGAGAGTGATAGAGACAAGTACTAAGTGCACACTTGAAAGCGTTGTATAACCAACTATAAATAATTCCTTCTTGAATCCAGTAACCATTCAAAAGTTAAAATCATATAGTAAGGTTAATTACTGTAATTACATTTATGTGTGTGAGCGAAAATCTTACTACAATTTTCATCACCTTTAATTTTTCCAATCCAAAAACAGGGAATAGAAATTTTTACATCGGATATTGTAGATCTTGCTACGATTATGTCATCGTTGAACCTCTTATGGAAGAAAAGACCAACTAGAAGATTGACATGATGATTGACATTAATCACAAAAATGAAAGCATGTTTTGAAACTTTTCCTTTTGTGCGAGGATTAGGAGTTCTTTAAAATCTCGATTATTTAAACTGAAGCTTTTAATATAAAAAAATGGAATGTACATGACGGGTAAAAGAAACAACACCTTACAAAGTTAGGGAGTGGAGAAAAGCATGTTGATGATTGTTGTTCTTCTTTTTCGGGTTTCTTTTGACCGCGGATCAAGGTAGCCACCAATGTAAAGTGTGGATAATGATTATCCTCAGAAGCATCCTCCCTCATAAATTGATAGTAGAAGAAGCATTGTTACTTAAAGTACATTTAAAATATTGAAGCACTCGGTATTACAGGCATGACCGCATCAGGAAAAGTAGTAGATGGTTGTTTGGTTGTTTCCAAAATTTTAACCATTGTTTCTTTCCATAAGAAGTCATTTTGTGTGCATATAGCAGAAGAGTCATGCGAGTGTTGCTTTCCCTAGTACAGATACGGTAGCCGTGGAAAGAATTGACCATGGTATGAAATAGATTGGTATGAGATAAATTTTGAATGGAGGGCCTTTCCACCTGGAAAAATTTCATGGCTCTCAAGGTGTCGGAGCTATGTAAAATACCGTCGCGTTTAATTTTTTCGACCAAAATTTGGAGGTTGAATAGACTGACTCTTTGGAATCCCTGCAATAGTTTTCCACCACATAATAAACTCCATGGAAACTGGCTAATTCCTATCTGGATAAGCTTCTTTGGGAAGGAAATGACAAGATGTTGACAATTATGAGTCAATAAACTCTTCTCATGAGGAAGTGGTATCTGATATAAATATACGAAAGAAAAATTACATATATCTATTTGAATGCAATCCTAAAACATTGTTATTCTATCGCATTTAGACCAAGAAAAGGTTGAAGCCGTAGTGTCATGATACTCAACAAAAGAAGAGAAGTGATGGGTTGTATATCGAGCTCCTCAGATTGGACCATCAAGACTTCTACTCCTCGCCCTCGCATGCATTAGTGGGTTTTAATTAATAAGTGTTGACGCATTGGTGGTTTTGGGATGTGAATTTTCAAGTAAAATTATCACTGTACAAGTAAGTCAAGTGACTCATAAACGATTGTTGTGTTGAATTTGCTGGAGGATTCACTAAATGGGATCACATTAGTTGCTATTGTTAATAATACCATAATAGTATTATAGTATAGCCGTTCAAGGCTAGAATTTAAATGTGTGTTGACTTGAATGTAAATTTGCATATTCTACCTTTAAAATATCACATGACAATATATTAACGAATCCACTGTAATTTTTGGAAATTGTTCTTGTCTATAAACAAATGAAAAATGAGTATGTATGGATTGTAAATTTTAATGAGGCTTCATTCTAACAATTATTTCTCTGGCGATTTAAAACCTTTTGAGCAGAATTAGAAATAACAAAGTTTCGAAAGTGGAGGTAGATGAAGTGAATTTACATTCTATCTAAAACAAAAAGATATTAAACCTCCAGAAAATACCATGGCTACATCGCACGGATAAGTGGGTATTGTATACCAGAATGCGGTCAACCGATACGAAAATTCCTTATGAAAAGATGTTGGAAACCAGGTGGAAGTTGCCTAGTCGACTAGGAATATAACAATTGTTTTGAGTTCATTAAGAGGGAGCGCAGTGCAGCAAATGGCTGTGCTCTCAATGATGACCTCAGATTATTTATGAAGAAAATGGTTTTGGCATCCTCTGTGATCCTTGCAAGGGAAAAGGATGGGTGACTTTTATGAATATCAAAAGATATATCTGCAAGAAAGCAAGTTTATCAACATTGTCTCTCTTGCAAAGCTGAGTCTGTTCAGATGACCATGCATCTCTATCTGAATAAACCAATTTTAGATAGATGGATTAACAAAATTTATGCTTGAAATCCGCTTCTTGTTATGGATATAACCATTTTGTTTCCTTGACAGTGGTCTTTAATGCACCTCTATTCACCAAAAAAAAAATGTTTTCCTTCTTCCTTATATGTGGAGAAATTGTAATGTTTCATTCAACTAGGTATAGTGCTTGGACAATTAAAATAGTCATCTTGAATGTATAGTGATGCTTAATTGTCTTCACCTTTTGGAAGGAGATTATCTGTAAAAAAATAATTTTACGTGGAGGTTTGTAGCGTAAGAAAAGATCAACTATAAAAATTTCGTAAATTTTAGTAAAATATGAATGCTCAACAACACTCGACATTTCAGAGAGAAATGATTCAATAAGCTAACAACCAATTTTGGAGGATGGTTTTCTTTAGACGATGTATCTTAGATTAATAGTAGCATAATTGTTTACTGCCATTCATTCCTTCAAGTCAATTCATTACTTCTACATTGAAGTTCCAGTGTTATTTAACACTCTCACCATTGGGGTCAATGGTTATGCCTAATATATATATATTGTGTTTACTTTTCAATATTGCTAATAAGGCCGTGCATGCTCAAAGTTCAAACTTTGCAGGAGAATATTATAACATTAGTCTCCTCATAAATAAACTTCCTTGCTTGAACTTGTAAACCCAAAGGTGACATAACTATTTTGCCGTATGGACCAATGGAGCCATCAGCCTCTGCGGCATGAAATGTGATGTAAGAATTATTGTGATAATCTTCGGATAAAACTTAACTGCGGCATGAAATGTGATGTAAGAATTATTGTGATAATCTTCCGATAAAACTTAAAAATTTTGTTATAAGGATATTATTTGTTGTACCAAATTCCAGGGTAGTGTTTTGACTAGAGCTATTGTAAGAAAACAGAATATAGGATGAAATGCATATTGTGGGTCCAATAAAATTAATTTAATTACATGTGTTGAAAATGTTATCGAAATTATGAAATTTTCTGCACAGATTGAGATACTCATTCGATAAAGATATACAACTCCAATAAACAAGAATGATTTTTTAAGTTAAAAGAAAATAAAAAGAGCAAATGGACCAAGTTAATTTATAGTCACTCTGGTTCAAAATGAAGGTGTAGTTAATCAATAAAAGTCTCGGGAACTCTTGCAAAAATAAGTATAGTAGCATGTGGGTGTGTGATATTGTGGTATGCGTGATGATGGTATGATCATCATAGCATAAGGGTTTGTAGAGGCAGTGCAGATAATAGGGTATAATGGTTGATAATTCTTATCCTGCCAAAGGTTGTACACCTATTGTAGTTGTTTTCTTTAACAAAATTTATTTGCTACTATGTTTTTGTCATAGTATTTTAATATAAACATTGTTATGAAGTAACCTCTTATCGCTCTTATTTACCGACCATAAGCCCTATATTGGCTCAATAATATGGATGGTATATTGGTTGAATGTGTTTAATATAAGGGATAAGTGTTGTGTGTTGTCATAATAACTAAATAAGGATTGAGAAATGGCCATAAGGTTATGATGTGGATTGAGAAAAGTTGTGAGTATTGTGTTGTTGCTGTTGACATTGATGTAATTGGCATATATCATCATGATATTGACATTATAGTTGGGCAT
The DNA here is from genome assembly GCA_000404065.3 of Pinus taeda. Taxonomy (NCBI): domain Eukaryota; kingdom Viridiplantae; phylum Streptophyta; class Pinopsida; order Pinales; family Pinaceae; genus Pinus; species Pinus taeda. The sequence continues at coordinate 96,092 of APFE031046058.1, forward strand.
AATTTTTTTTTAATAAAGGAAGTCTCTAGTTGTATCATTGTTTTATTGTTGTGTAATGATACATATACCCATGTATTGGCATGGATTGTTTTGTGTGTTGTTACCATAGTTTGGTTGAGTGGTCCGAAAAGATAAACATGTTTCGAAGAGAATTATGTTTAATATCCATGCATAGTAATGAGTCATATGAATCTTCCATGTAAGCACATGTGCGTGTAGTATTATAGCCTTGTAACGATATTGTATTTATCAATTGATTGATGATAGAATGGTGTTGGTGTCATGCATCCATTTAATAGAGGGTCTTCAGTCTAAATCGAGCTATACATGCATGGGATGTTATGTGATAATAATAAATATGCAAAGTGTGTATGAATAAGTTATGATTATGTTTAAGAGTCAAGCTAGACAAGGAAACTGAAGGTTATTAGTCCTTACTATCAAGGAAATTCTTATAGCTAAGTTGTTATAGCATGCCATGTGCCTTAATGATAAAATTCCTTGAAAGTAATGATGTTAGATTTTGTTTAAGAATAATATAAAGTAATGCATATAGAAGGAAGATATGATTACTTAAGTAGCACACCTACACATGTTTCCTTAATGTGTGAAAGAATCACATGTTTTCATAAAATTGGACAATGATAACACCATAAAATAAATTTACCATGCCTACTCGAGAATATGTTTTATGAAACCAGCTCACAAAGATATAGAAAAGATAGATCAACTCCTTAGAAATAAGCCTCTTCGAGGGGGCAACCTCCTTTACATTACACAAATGAACGATTCTTGGATGATACAAACGACAAGACCTCCTTTCTATATATAGGAGTCTAAGGGGACCTAATATAATGAGAGTTGACATAACAATAATAATCTAAGGGCACACTAAAACAATAGTGGGCTTCTTGGGGCACAATAATAACAATATGAGGACTACATGGGTACAACAATATACTAAGGGGGTTGTTCTAATAACAATAAGGGGTTACACTAGTAGTATAGGGACTTAACATGCCCCTCTCCTTCAAAAAATGTTGTCCTCAATGCTTGAGTAGTTCTTGATGCTTCTATATAAAATTCTTGTCATCCCATGTGGAATCTTCAGTGAGTAGGTTCTTCAACTTGATGACATACTCTAAAATTGATCGATTTCATAGCTATTGGGTTCTTTTCTTTGTGACTGCTCTAGGTTCCAATATGATTTTTCCTTCCTCGTCAAGTTCTGGCAATATTGTTTAAACTGAGATCTTCTACAACTTTTGAATGAGTGGCGACACTTCTTTGTCCTTCTTCCATTCGTACCTTGCTTCATTTATCTAATCTGGTTGGATAATAGAAATAGCACAAAACAATTATTCCACATCCTCATCCTTTCTTTAGAGTGCATCTACAACAAAAAATTTCTTCCCTTTTCTGTAGATGATGTCAAAGTCATAGCCCAACGTATTTGTGACCCATTTTTTTTGTTCTTCTAAGGATAATATTTGTTCTAAAAAGTATTTAAGACTATAATGAATCATTTTTACCTTGTAGTGTCTTCCCATTTGGTAAGGTCATCATTTCTTAAGTGCATGTAGTATTTCCAACATTTCCTTCTCATATATAGGTTACATGAGATGTAGCCGTAAAAATACCCAATCACCTACATCAAAATGTTTTACACTACGATGTTGATCTGCCTACTTTTTCATTCGATTCTTCACCAAAGTGGCATTATCCTTTAAAATTTGGAGAGCTTGTTATTGATGCTCAATGTGATCTTTCACTGCCTAAACCTTTTTCTTTTTGATATGTCCTTCTATCTTGAGAGTTTGAGGAGTGGTAATTTCTTCCAATGCTTTACAAGATATGGTCATATTCATTTCTTGATACTCGATGTGATCTTTCACTTCTTGAACATTTTTCTTCTTGATATGTCCTTCTATCTTGATTGTTTGAAGAGTGGAAATTCCAACCAATCCATTACAAGATATGGTTGGATTCATTTCTTCTTTCTCGATGTGATCTTTCACTTCTTGAACCTTTTTTCTCTTGATATGTCCTTCTATCTTGAGAGTTTGAGGAGTGGTAATTCTCACCAATGCTTTACAAGGTATGGTTGGATTCATTTCTTCTTTCTCTGGGGTTGATTCCTAGCGTATATCCTCTTTTTTTGTTGTTTCTTGATCCTTTTCTTCCCCCTCTTCATACTCTATGTAAAATAATTTATTCTCAGCACACTTATGACCTTTAGTTCATTTGACATCACAATTGTAACAAAGCCCTTTTTCTCTTTTTTCTTCCAATTGTTGTGGTGTAAACCTTGTAGGTTGTGGAAGGCTAGGAGAAGAAAAACTTATATAATTATAGTCGTGAATGGTGGGATTCCTTGTTTCCATAGTTTCACTTTCAATTTTTCTTTCCCACCTGAATGCTTTCTCCAATGAATTAGGTTCCCAAAGATGAACCTAATGTTGAATGTTATCCTTTAAAGTACCTATGAAGACATCAATCCCTTGCTTCTCTCGAATATCATTTACCCTTATATTCGATTTTTGAAAGTCCTCAATGTGCATACCATTGAACACTTTTGTTTGAGATTTATCAATTGGCTAAAGAACGTGTTTCTCTTTGTATCCTCATAATGTGCTATCATTTCCTCCATGAAAATTGACCACGTGACAAGTGGTTTATGAGAACAAAGCCCTTTATACCATCAAAACTGATTCAGTTATAAATAATTAGATGCAATACGTACCTTTCGTAATAGTGGTACACCATGTAGATCAAAATATTTCTCCATCTATAGTATCGAATTTATCGGATCCTTGCCATCAAACTTCCTCATATCACCTTTCCTTGATTTTAGGATCTCGATCTTGAAAGGATTATAACTCTATACTTTTGGATCTTCCAGTTTTGAAATTGTGACCTGAAGTAGCTCTTCGAGTCCTCTTTCTAACCCTGAAATTCTGATCAAGATTGGATTATGTAAGGAAGCATTATATCAAATCTCCCACGATGACCTGATTATAGACTGGTTCAGTAGAGTGAACTTGTATGAAGTACCATGTGTCACTGTTTCAAACTTAGGACCTGAAACCAATATAAAGAAAACTATAGTCCATCCTCTTTCTGTAACTTCTTATGAAATTTCAATTTGATGCTCAGAGAGCAAGTTATGATGATTTTCCCAAGCTCACCTGTTTAGGATGTAATTTTAGAGCCTGCAAAAACCCTAAATGTATCATCTTATATCTCCAAAAATATAGCGATACAAGATCTGAAATGCAGATCCAAGCTTCATCAGTATTTCATTTCAAATGGGTTTTAATTTTAGAGTCTGAACCTTCATAGAACAAATATTATACTAAAGATTACACGGTGACCTGTTTGTGATGAAATTATTGAACTTGCAAAAACCCTAACTTCCTCAAGTCATATTTCCTAAAATATAGGGATACAAGATTTGAAATTTGGACCCGAGGTTAAACGATACTTCTCCTAAAATTTTGTTTAGCTTCTGAAACTTTGTAGCGAAAACTTTATAGCAAAAATTCCACGATGGCCTATTTGGAGCAGTGAAACCCTTGAATCCAAAGCTCTGATACCAAATGTTATGAAACCAGCTCACAAAAAGATAGAAAAGATAGATCAACGCCTTAGAAATAAGAAACATCCTTTAAATTTCACAAACTAACAATTCTTGGATGATACAAATGACAAGACCTCCTTTCTATATATAGGAGTGTAAGGGGTCATAATATAATCAGAGCTGACATAACAATAATAATCTAAGGGCACACTAATAACAATAGTGTGCTTCTATGGGGCACAGTAATAAAAATATGGAGACTACATGGGCACAAAAATATAATAAGGTGGTTGTACTAATAACAATAAGGGGTTACACTAGTAGTATCGAGACCTAACAATATGTGAGTAATTTATTCTGGTTAAAGATTAAACTATGATCATCAAGTTATAAAAACAACTTATAAAAGGCATAATTTCTATGAAAGGACATAGATAAACAAAAATCCCACCTAATACTTGAGGGGACGATTATATAAATGAATTGCTAAACTTTAGGAAACTGGTTCATAAGTAAAAAGCCAAAGGGAAATTATGAACCTCATGAGAGGTTGGGGGTTAAATAAGTCGGTTCCACCCTAAGTATTATACCATGGTAAAGGTTTTCCTGAAATAGTGTTAAGATGGTAAGGACATGTTAGATTATAAGACTAAATAACTATTCAATTGTATTTCCGTCTAATCCTTTGATTAATGCATCTATATATGATATGATTTGTACTTCAATTAGAAGAAAGTGTGATTAAGTGGAACCTAACTTTAACATATTACCAGGACATATGCATCTTTCGATGGATATGCATAGTGGAACCTAAAAGTATCCTTGAGTACAAACCATTCTAATTAATATGTAGCATAAATTGTATGGACCATTGGGTCAATGAAAATATTCATTAATACAATACTATACTATCGATACTGTGTTACAACCAAATGAAATCTGAACATGATCTTCACTTTACATAAAACTTTATTTGATTACATAAATGAACCATGCTCATGAAAATTCCTTATAAACTAACCATTGTTAATTGTAGTTTGGCATACATTTGCTTATGATGAATATATATGATTAATATATAAGGAATATATATATGATTATGTAAACTAATCTGTCATGAAATTGCAGGCATATTATTGTGGAAAATATGCTAACTGATGTGTTGTATGCAGAAGAAATCCAAGAAGCAGGTGTTCGACAGGAACACCAAGGCTTGGGAGAATGCAAGAGGAGAACACACATTCTTCTGATAAAATGAATAATGAGAAATAGTTTCTTTAGTAATATTGAGTAAAAAATTATGATATTTACCAAAGTTAAATTTCTACCTCTAAAAATTCTCAGAAATTATTTGAAAACAATGTTACAAGTAGCTATGGAAGGAGATATGCTGGGAGCACTCCTTGTGACCGATGTACATCAGGAAAATTGCATCAGATAGTAAATCCATGAGAGGTGTGGATTTAGAATCCTGCTACCAGTGAATGTGAAAATGATGAAGTGATACACCGAGGATGGTTTAAATTTTAACGGGGAGAGTATGTAACACCCCTCCCTTGTGTGTTAAATTATTGTAAACCTAAGATGAGGAAAGCTAGTTGTCATACCCTCCTTTGTGGGTTAAACTATTTTAAAAGCTAGGTGTGATATGTAATTTGAAATAAAATTCTTATTAATAAAATTAATAAATAAATCACTTGGAGGGGGGAGCACCAAGAGAAGAGATTTTTTCCAAATCCCATTAAGGAATGGGATAGAGATAAATCTTTCATGATAAAGCTTCTAGATGTGATTAAAGCTAAGCTTAGATGGATGGGAGATAGATATCCATCGTACATAAAAGCTTTACAGGAAATAAAGGCATGCTTTTATGAGGAGAATCCTTGTGGGAGATATATATGAGATTTTGTGGAAAACACCTAGGCAAATGGAAAAATACATAAAAGAGGGACGCCGCTAATGGAAAATAAATCATGAAAAAGGGTATTAAATAACCAGTGAATTGATCAATTGAGGATAGTTGATCCTTGGCAAGAACCTTAGTTCGCAGGGAATTAGAGGCGATTCATGGTTGGGTGGTGGTGATATCCTCTCCAAGTGAGATTTTACTTTGTTGCATATGCGTGGATTATACTGCATGTTGGTTTCTTATCTATATATTTATTTCCTACTATTGAAATGGTTAAATCATTCAGTCCAATAGTATAGAAGTTTTGTTATCGATATCCATGAAAATGATTGTAATATTAGTCATGTAGCTCTTATTGCACCCCAATTAGTGGAGAAATTATAGTAGGTAGCTAGCTTACTCCTGATCAACTCTACTCACGATCAATGTACAATAGTAGAATTGATGATATTAACTAAATTATGAATCAGTCATGTGATGAAATAGTTGTGGAATTCTAAAATTGATCCTTAATTAAATGTGATGAAGGAAAATAGTATACCGTAGCTTATGTGATAATTGTATAGGAGAGTGATAACTATACCTGATAAATGATTTTGGTTCTAAGTCTGAAATTGTAAAGTCAGAGCTTCATGTTATTTAATCTATGCATGAAGGTACTATAAGTTGAGTTGCATCCATCGAGGTATTCAATTTTTGTACTTGTATTACATAAGATATATGTTAATGATGTTATTTGTATTCATGTAATTAATTTCATTCTTATGCATGTGGATGAGTGAAATATCCAATGAATATAAAGGTGGTCATCATTTTATTAGTGAATGATTGTAGTATGTATTTAATGATATATATAGTCCCTAGTTTAACATGGAAAATAGTGGTGGATGCATACGGATCACGAGGTATAATGAATTTAATAGGAATAGTCTATGATGGCTAGATTATCTATTGCATGAATACTCAATCAGGTTAAATGTGCATCTTGTCTTCTGCTTACGATTAACCTTTATTATGGAAATGATGGATTTTTATTATCAATGTGATCTTATTGCATCCTTGTGTGAAGATATCAGTAGGGAATATTAAGTAGATGAAAACACTTATGAGCAATCTGACTAAAGAGTAGATGTGATGAAGATGTGTTACAAAGTAATTTGTCACTAGCCCCATATCCCCTGATCTCGGATAAGGTCAATCCATAAATGACATCTTCTCTGTGTCATACCTTAAATAAATGTGACCACACCTTCCTAATAATTTGAGAATATTAACAAAGCTCTTTAATCCTAAAGATTGACCCTATTTACCCATGTTTCAAGATCATCGTAAGACAACCCTATTCTGGCTGCGACGATTTCCTCAAATGAACTAGAACGTCACAACATTGTCGCACGGGTACATCTGTTGTTTGTGACGGTCAGATTTTAGGGCTTGTCACAAGTCATCAGTGTCTAGCTTGCGATGATAGCTCTGAATACACTGTGGCTTCGTGATGATTCTGTGAGTCCTAGTGTTTGACTCACGATGACCAAGATATGGTGAATTAGTTCAAACAAAATGCTTCTAGGTGGTTTTGGAACTAGTTGTTGGGTCAAGGAAGTTTGCCTTTCCTCCTTTGAGGTGGTGGTTCCTCCTTTTGAGTAACCTCCCATGAGGATAAGCTCCCTCTCCCTCATTTATGGGGGCTCCTCCTCTTATAAAAGAATACTCCATTGCTATGATCAGCTAGTTTTTGGGTGTGAGCAAATTAGCAAGTTTTTGGTGTTGGATTGATAGTTTGCAGTGTCAATTGATGATAGGTTAGCAATTGGTTGTGTATTGCCTTAGCCTTACACTAGTGTTTTGTGTGAGAAAGAGAGTTATCAACCTTTTGGGATTGAATGCTTGAGGAGACACACTGACTGGACCCTTCAAGGAAGCTTAAGACGTCAAGGCATTGTTGTAAGCTTTACTTTTGCTCATATTAATACAATTAATGGTTGTTTCATACATCTTGTATGAAATATATTTGATAGCTTATGGTTCCTTGAATCTATAAGTAAATAGTTCAATGTTGTGATCTATTATTTGTTTCACTGTTCTCTTATGTTGTTTGAGGTGAATCACTCATCAAGGAGAAGGGAGCGAAAGTTGAAGAAGTGTAAAAAAGGCTACATCGAACACCGCCATAAGGTAGACTCTTTCAACGATGACTGTGTAAGGAAATTAGTTGTCGCATTTGTTTTGTTGTGATTAGACTCACTCTATGGCTAGAGGGGTTGCCTCTGTCTGTAGAGGGAACTTTACCTACATCACAAGTTGGTGACTCCACTAGAGAGTCCTTTGTGTGTTGTCCCTTGTTTTTCTCTTGATTTGTTTTTTATTGAATTACATAGTGTCTCTTGGTTTTGGGATTGAGCCATCAATGTTTACATTACTTGAGTAAATATAGTACTCCCTCTCACTCTCTGAGAGAAAATTCTGGTGTTGTTTAGGTGTTTTTTCTTTCTTTTGCCTCTTAATTGAGATTGTCGTTATTTAGCTCTTAATAGCTGCGATGAGTAATGCCTGTCCTCTTTGATCAAGCTGTACGTCGTGGATATCCCATCATACAGCTGCAATGATTCCTAAAATCGAACCATTGCCAAAGACAGGTGTACTCTTGCGACATCGTCACTCCGTTGCTAGCATTGTTCCTACAATGATTTGGCTTTCGTCTCAGGTTGCTAGTTTAACCCCTGCGCCGATTCCTGTAAGGTTGTTTTTCACAACCTTACCTCGTGAATCAACCAGTGTTGTTTGTCCCCTATTTTCTCTTGTATCTTATCAAACTTTGTTTGACTATGTTTGTTAAGGCACTTTCTCCTTGATTTCATTTGCCTGAGTCTTGATTTTTTAGGCTATGTGACCTAAATCTTTTAAGGTTTTGTCAAGAAGTCATTTGTTTGTGTTGCTTGTCCTTCCAAGGTTCATCCACAACCATCTAATTATTTTGTTTGAAGCTATTTGACTGCTTGTCTCCTTTCTAATTGGTCTGTAGTGTTTGGTTATTGAACCAGTTTCTCATGTTGATTTGATTTTTGCACTATCAAACATAGATTACATTTGTTTGGATCAGTCAGGCTTGCATTTGCTCATTTGTCATTAAATTCCAAAAATAAAAAATATTACATTCATACAGCATACAAAAGTGAAAGCACATTTGCAATAATGAATTTTTCATGATTGAGATATTAGAAATAAAACTTCAAATCTTTCATTAGTAGTTGTGAGGTAAGTGCATTGATGCATTGTGTTTCCTAGTGATTAGTTTGCTTGCATGCACTGCTTCTCTTGCGTTTTCTTGTTATGGTTTGTGTTTGCTTGGAAATGAACTCCTTACCCTCATTTAGGTATTTGTTCATCGAAAGGAATGGTGTTTTACTCATTGTAGTTGCATCCTAGGAATTGTTGAAACAAATTTGGTAGGGCCTTAAAACCGAAACTTAATTCAAGATTAACTCTTAAAATCTATTGAACGAACTTAAAAATGCATTGGATACTAACGCTTACTTATCCAGAGGTATAGCCTAGAGACGTGCTCCGACATCATTAAACCTAGTTACTATTGTTTTCACTAAGGTTGGGTGATTCCTCCTTCTATGATCCAATAGGTACTAGTATAGATTTGTGCTCCCCATACCGTCGAGTATATATTGGGAGACCCCACTAGGTTATCATCCTATTATCCATAGGAAGCTGAGTCTGCCACCTTACGAATTGTAGCACACCGAACACATTATTCAAGAAGATTGACTTCCATATGGAAATTCCTTGATCATTGCTCTTTCATTTGATCACCAAGGTGTATATGCAGTTTTGTGATTTGTCTGGTAAACCTCTTGTCTAGTACTCGAGAGTAGTCACTTTCGTTCCTTTTCGACTCCTTAAAAGTAAAAGGATCATCTGAGCACTTGTCCTTTCAGACTCATTAAATATTCGAAGGTGACTAGAGTCATCTTTTATCCCTTTTCTCAACTCTTTAAACATGAAAAGCTCAAGTTTCATTCCTATGACATAAAATTTATTTGTCCACGCTCACATTTTACCTATTAATCTTGGCCGTGTTCTCGGTTCGCGTAGAGTTGCAACCCTACTCGATTATCTCTTTTTCTTGGATTTTGAGATAGGCCATCCTGGCAGACTCACTAATCATGTCCTCTTTACCAAGCAACAAAGAGTCTGCATCCCTTGTCTCTTTTGAGGCATGGACTGTTGGTGGTACTCTTCCCATTATCCCAAGAGTTCAACCTCTTGACTCTTGAGCTTCGGGAGTGGAGCATTTTGATATCAATTAGAATCCTCTTTGGGAGCCTTCAGAAGAAGACCTCCTAGTTAATCCCCCTAGTGTTTCGGGTGCAATGTCTTCTTTTGACATGGATGAGATGAGCCCTGTTACGGGTGAAGAGAACCTTGTGTCAAGTGGAGAAATTCCTCTTCCCTTGGAACGTTTCCCTTTTAGCACTCCTCTTGGCATGTCATTACCATTGAGCTATTGTGACTTATCGGACATCATCAGTTCCATGTCTCTAAATCGCAGTTCAGTGTGGTCTCATGCTATAACCCCAACCTCAGGGCCTTTCATACCTCAGATTCACAATATATCGGTCATGTCTATTCCGTAAATGCATATTGTTTGTGTGGCCTCTACAGCTTCTGATGTTAGTTCCGTTATTGCATCCTGAGTAGTTTCCACTATTATCGGGCCCTCTGTCAAACCCGCTAGTGGTGGTCCTTTATCCTCGGTGTCTAGAGTCGTTAACCCTACACGTAATAACTCACTTTCTTTCGGTTCCATTCTGGCAGGGTGGTGATATGAGCAATACATGTTTTCTCTTCAAACCCAAATCATAACCCTCTGGGCTCCCAACCACCATCCTATCTGCATAACCCGTTACACTATTATGATCCTCGAGGGGCTCATATTTATCACATTGGGTCCCTCCCTCTGGAACCTACGGTCGAGATTTTCGTTCCACTGTGGGTTGCCTGGTCTCATACTACCTACCATGGTCTGCAAGGACAACCTTTACAAGGGAACCCTTCCAGTTTCCTAGGGCAGTTGTATCAAAGGCAACCATATCAAGGGCAACTGTACCAAGGGAAACCTTCAGGCCTACAAGGATAATCCTTATAGGGACAACTTTTGGCCCTTACAGGTTCCTCTTTTGTTTATCTAGGGTAACCTTCTGGTCAACCAGGTCAGCCTCAATTCCAGGTAGGCCAACCTGTTGTCCAACAAGGTTAGCCTTCTAGATAGCTAGGTTGCCCTCTGTTTCAACTAGCTCAACCTGTTGCCCAACAAGGTCAACCCTCTAGTTAAATAGGCCAACCTCAGATCCAACAAGGCCAGCCTACTATATAGCAAGGTCAACCCTCTGGTCAAGTAGGAAAACCTCAAATCCAGCAAGGCCAGCCTAACATCCACGCAAGTCAACCCTCTAGTCAAGTGGGCTAGCCTTAGTTTTAGCAAGGTCAACCTATTACCTAGCAGGTTCAACCTTCTGGGAAAATAGGTCAACCTCACTATCAACCAAGCTAGCCATCTGGGCAGTTGGGTCAACCCCAATTTCAACAAGGGCATCAGTCTAGTCTAATTAATCCATCTCTCAGTCAACCGGGTGTTCAAATACTAGTTGTTTCTCAAGCCACACCCAGGTTCCAGACTTGGGATGAACTCCAGAATCAACCTGGTCTCCAAACTCAAGTTGGATTTCAAGCCCAATTTGTTTATCAAATGCAGCCTGGGCTTCAGGCGCAGTTTGGAACTAAGGCACAATATGGTCTTCAAGTACCTCAGCAACCCAAAGGGCAACCTTAGGGTGCTCTGTATCAACATTATCAGCAACCACAAGTCAATCCTTATCAAAATTTTCAACAGCCTTATGTTGCCCCTGTTTGTCAAGCTGGTAACCAATGGGTTGCTAGTCGTCAAAACCAGGCTCAACAATTAGGTTATACTTATAATCCTTATGGACAAAACCCTTATGGGAAAGATCCTTATGGGAAAAACCCATGGGGCCAACCAAGGTCTGGATGGAATCATAATGTTGGCCCTTATCAGAGGCCTCTGATGTCCTTCAATCCTTAATTACCTTTTCTGGCAACTTTGGAACTGCCTAATGTGTCCAAGCTAACGAATGATCCAATCCTTCATAATCCATATTGGGCACCCATTCTGGCCAAAATTCTCAGTGATTGTCCTAAATTTGATGGTAAATCTAGAGAGGACCCTCAAGCTCATGTCATGACTTATCACCTCTAGTGCTCCTCTAACTCATGGCTTGATGATTCTATCTGCCTCCATCTTTTCCAACGGACTCTCACTAGTTTCGCTATGAAATGGTATATTGAACTCACTCGTGGAACTTTCCAAGACTTCACTTGATCTAGGTGGATATTGGTGGCCACCTGCCAAGTCCACCTGGGCCCCCACCATTGTTTCTCTCAGCATTTTCGCTTTCCTTAATTGTAGCACAACTTACTATTTTTAGCAGTTTTTCAGGTCCTGAACTTCCAGAGCCATTTTGAGGCCCTAAACAACATTTTTTGGGAAATCTAGGGGCAACATGGAGCCATGTTTCCCTACCCAAAGTTGTAGTGCTTGGATAGATCTTGCTAACGAGCTATTGTATGTTTCAAATGGAGATCGTATCCCAAAGTTACAACCCCGGGAAGTTGATGTACCAACTTACCCAAAACGAAGCCCACAATTTGGCATTTCATCTTCTAGGGTTAGGTTTTGGGATGTCAAGGGTTTTCCATTGTTTCTCAACAATAAATAGGCCTTCGAGCGTCATTGTAACATAGTTCAGAGGCATGTAGCCGCCACATATCTTCTCGGAGATAATCTACCATCGCCCTAGCTGGTTTGTTTCCATCACTGTTTGTAAGCATATTTTAGTATTTTACATTAATGAAATGAAGTATTATTGCCACTGCATATCTGTGTTTATGGTTATCTTTGGAATTTGTTGAGTTCCTGTTTAAATCCGAATCATCAATTCACTAGCGATGGCATTTCTTACCCATTTTTAGTTACCGATTCTTTACGAAACGCGCACACACCTCCTTACTTCTCTGAAACAGGACACAATGACACACATCTCTGATTAGCTTCTAACTGAATGGTTCACCACCTATTTTTTCAGTCCAACAGTCCACAATATCACTATGGAGGCATGTGTTACTAAAGAGCAAGCTATCGTGCGTCCTCAATATCTCGATTTGATTTATTCCCAATCTGGCATGCCTTATGATCTCTTACCTAATGCTCCACCTCCTGGAACTTCTAAAGCCCCATCAACGCCCTCCATCGATGGTGTTATTGGTTTCATTGCTCAATCCTCCTGAAATTCTTCCACAAATCCTATGAAGCAAAAATCTAATGCTCCAAGTGAAAATTCTTCTCAGGCCACATCTAATACTTGTAAAACCTCCGAAACCAATGTTGTCTAGTCCACCGCGGTAGATAAAGCTTCAAAAGGTAAGAAAAAGGGGAAAGGGAAAAATAAGGCTGATCCATCGAAGTAGGACCATCCTAAGCCTTTGGCCGATGATGGTGCTAAACGCAAAAGAAAGTACCCTTGTCTCATTTGTGGTGAGGATCACAACACTAAAGACTATCTTAGATGGTCTGAAGTTAGTTGTTTTCTTAAGGGGACTCCAGGAACTCCTGTTGTGCTTAAACAACCTTTCCCCTCTCAACAAACTCAAATAGTGCTCAGTCAACCTTAGTCCTCTTCCACTTTTGGCTCCCAAGCTTTTATGGTTGGGACTATCCCTATCCATGTGAGTACTCGAGTGAAAGAATATCCTCCATATGTCAGCAAGGAAACTGAAGTCTCTTCAAGCGTTCCTTCATCTAGTTCTAGCCCTCTTCATATTGAAAGGCCTATCACTGAGTCTGTCATTCGACCTTGTACTGAGGAAGTCCTCCAGAAATCTTCTTATAACACCAATGCTCATGCCGCGCAGCACTATAGTATTATTGAGGACTTAGCCCAAGCTCCCTCGGCTATGTATGCTTTAGAAGTTCTCAAGAGTTGTACTCCCAACAGAAGTCTCTACTATCTACCATCAGTGGCATTGACCTGGCCGATTTGGAATTAATTACATTCGATCTTGAGAACCATGTGCGACGATTGCCTCATCAAATTGCTTTCCTCATTCAAGTCATCATTAACTTGAACAATATTCATCACACTGTTATTGATGAGGGCACCTCCACTTGCATCATGTCTGTTGCTTGTTGGAAGGCCATCGGCTCCCTATCTTTGAGTCAATTTCCTAATACTTTGGAAGCCTTTGATGGAAGAGATTCTCGTCCATTTAGTATCCTCCCGCATTGGCCAATTACCCTTTAAGGGAAGATAGTTGAGGTCGAAGCCGAAGCTGTTGATGCAAATTTAACTTATAACGTTTTGTTAGGCCAATATTGGACTTACGCCATGCGTGTAGTGGCTTCATCTTTATTCCATGTACTTATTTTTCCTCATCAAGGGAAAATTGTCATGGTAGATCAACTGTCCTTCTTCAATTCTTCTTCTTCAGATGAAAATGTTCCATTTGTGGAGCATACTAGTATTCCCTATGAGAGTGTGGGTGTTGTACTTTTCAAAGATCTTGCCATTATGGGAATTTTTTACTCCCACCTCCCACTGTCACCTCTATTAATATGATTTCTACATGTTCTGATCCTTGGATGATTCCCCGCATTGATCAGGTGCATCCATGGGGCGAGATTATGCCGTTGAGCCCTGCTGAGCTCAACTATGTTGAAATTGTTTCAGCTTTGGTTTCGTCATCCGACTCTGCTTGTTTGAGTAGATCTCTCGATGCGTATGTGCATCCCCTTGGCTCGAAGACACTATTTCTCTAAATTCATTACACGAGACATTTCCTTCCAATGAAGCCATTCTTGAAACTATGTCTTCTGAGGGTCCTCCTTGGTTCAATCATCACCATCATTCCTTGTTTCTCCCAAGCCATGGGGCCATGACTACCTATCTAGAGAAGTTGAATTCCTATATTCCCTCTCAACCCCTTCAGACGCCTATCCTGATTCATGAAGTTTTTTCTGAAGGCAATATGGGGAATATTATGAAAACCATGCCCATCGATATCTCTATCAAACCAGGGATTGTGGAGAATATTCACATTGGAGTTACCTGTTCTCCAGAAGATATTAAGCTTTACACTGACCCTTTTAGAGAGTTTCATGACATCTTCACTTACTCATATGAAGAGATGCCCAGTATTGACCATGGTATCATGGTACATGAGATACCTCCGTACCCTAGTGCCAAACCAGTTCGACAACGTTTACGCCCCGTGCACATGAGAAAAGCCGCGACTATTTATGGAGAAGTTGAAAAAATTCTCAAAGCAAGGTTTATTTACCCTATCCCACTAACGAACTGGGTCTCTAATATTGTCCCTTTGACCAAAAGGTAGGGCACTATTAGGGTTTGTGTTAATTATCGTGACATCAATCGCGTGTGTCCGAAAGATAACTATCCTACTCCCTTTATTGACCAGCTCATCGACAATTTTGCCGGGAGTGAGA
This sequence comes from Pinus taeda, assembly GCA_000404065.3. Classification (NCBI taxonomy): domain Eukaryota; kingdom Viridiplantae; phylum Streptophyta; class Pinopsida; order Pinales; family Pinaceae; genus Pinus; species Pinus taeda. Next base: position 111,170 of record APFE031046058.1, read on the forward strand.
TTTTCTAATTTATGGATGTCTCTTCTAGTTACAATGAAATTAATATTTCGCTTGCCAATCAACACAAAACTACCTTCATCTGCCCATGGGGTACCTTTTCTTACAAAAATCTTCCTTTTAGCCTAAAAAATGTCAGTGCCAATTTCCATCGTGCAGTGTCCTACACATTTTATGACATCCGTCACATTGTTCAGCCATATCTAGATGAACTTCTAGCTCATTTAGCTAAATGTTCTGACCACCCGAACCACCTTTGTGAGATTTTCCTTTGCTGTCGACATTATCATTTTCATCTTAATCCACATAAGTTTTTCCTCTGTGTCAAATAAAGCAGACTCGTTGGGTTTATCATGTCTAAAGAAGGTATTCGTCTCGACCCCCTCAAGGTTGAAGCTATATTGAATCTCCCACCTCCTGCTTCATTGCATCAGTTGCAGAGCTTGTAGGGAAAAGCCAATTTCCCACGTCGTTTTATCCCTAACTACGCCGAAGTTACTAAAGGATACACGTGTCTCCTTAAGCATGACACTCCCTTTGTTTGGGATGACATCACCCAAAGGTCATTTGAGCAACCCAAGACACTTCTTGTTTCTGCTCCGTTATTGCATCCACCCAACTATCATCGTGACTATTCACTTTATCTAGCTACTGCTGATAGTACTAACTATATGGTTTTGGTTCAAGATGATGACGATGGTTTCGAGCATGTTATCTATTATCTTTTTTGCAACCTTCTTGAAACTGAGACTCGATACACTTTTGTTGAGATGCTTTCCTTGGCATCCATCCAAGTTGTCCAACACTTTCGTCATTATATTTTGTTGTGTACAACAAATGTGATTTTAAATTGCAACCGATGACATACATTTTCTCATGCCAATTGCTGGGGGGAGAAGTATTCGAAATGGATTTTTATCCTTTAAGGGTTTGATTTGAGCTTACTACTGCCAAGTCTAAGAAGTCACTCATCTTTGCTGAGTTGATTTACTTGTTACCATATACTATAGCTCCCTCTCGGATAGAGGATCGCATTCCACACGACACTCTTTTCTTGATCAGTACCCTTGATCCCTGGTATGGCGACATCATTGTCTGCCTCAAGATGTCTTCCTTCCCTCTTGATTTGTCTAAGGATGCTCGACGACGTATTCGCACCATTCTCAGCCTTATAATATTGTTGGAGACACCTTATACCATCTCGGCATTGATTCAATTCTCCGTCGTTGTTTGATGTCCGAGGAAGTTGAATGAGTCTTGAACGACTGCCACTCTGGCGCATGCGGTGGTCATATGTCTAGTTATGCTACTACCCAAACAATCGTTTGTGCTTGTTAAATTTGACCCTCCATTTTTTAGGATTGCATTCTCACTGTTCGTTCCTATCACGTGTGTTAGATTTACCAGTGGAAGATGTGTGCGCCACCTTCCCTTTTGCATCTTGTCATTACTGTGGGCCCTTTTGCTAAATGGGGCATTGATTTTATGACCTGTAACCCTCACTCAGCTTGGGAGCATGGATTTATCATCGTTGTCGATGATTATTTTACAAAATGGGCTAAAGCGATGCCTACATTGACTAACAATGGTAAGAAAGCTACATAATTCCTATTCATTCATGTGATTAGTCGATTCAGAGTCCCTCAGGCTATTTTCATTGATCACAGTTCTCATTTCCCTGGTTATATGATGACTAAGTTAACAACCGAGTTAGGCTTGTGTCATGATATTTCTACGCCTTATTACCCTCAGGCCAATGGCCAAGTCGAAGCCATCAACAAAGTGTTGGCTACGATGCTTTAGCGTACCATTCCCATGCACAATTCCAATTGGCACTTGATCTTGTCTTCCACCTTATGGGCCTACCATACCTTGGTGAAGGATGCAACTGGATTCACACCATTTCAACTGGTTTATGGTTTGGAATCTACCCTTCTGATTGAATGCGAAATACCTTCTCTCAAGTTAGTTGTCAAATTTCTCCTAAATACTACTTTGATGGAAGAACGCCTTCTTTATCTAGAGTGGCTAGACAAGACCCGTCGACTTGCTTATTTAGTCTTCAAAGCACATAAGAAGAGAGTGAAAACTCACTTTGTTCAGACTGTTAACCCTCGTTCTTTTGCTGAGGGAGATTTAGTCCTGCTATACGATTAGACAAATGATAAGCCACGGGCAGGAAAATTCAAGCCTATGTGGCATGGGCCCTATATTGTGAAATGTGTTTTGCAGAAAGGGGCCTATGAGCTAATTGACTATGAAGGAAACCCTTTGGATAAGACCCAGAATGGGCTTTATCTTAAAAAATATTATGCATGAGTCTTTCATGCATCTGCTATGTACATAAGTGTGCTTTTCATTTTGTACATGTTTGGCTTGGTGCGTAAGTGTTTTCCACTTATTGTGTGTTTTTACTACTTGTGGAGATGTTTGTTACACCTTATATCAGTTTCGCCGATGTCCTTGTCACAGTACCCTGAATCTTTCCTCCATGGCATTTGTGATCTATGATCTTCAGGTGAGTTAATAGACCTTCAAGGTGTTTTTCTGGGGTGTACCACAAACAATGTCACTAAATATAGCACTGTCATTGAATTACTGGCTGAGGCTGTTGACCTAAATATTTGTGCATTGATTATGAATCTGGACTCTCAACTTGTTGTTCTTCAACTTAACGGGCATTATTCCATCATAAACCCTCAAATATTAAGGTTGTATTTACGTGTTCGCTTACTGGGAAGAAATTTTGATTATATCACATATTAGCACATTTCTGGAAGGCTAAATACATTAACTGATGCATTAGCAAACCATGTATTAGATAGATATTTAGGCAATTTATAAAAATCATAAAGAAGTATTCAGATCTAATAGGTAAATGTAGTGAAACATATATAGATATATATCATGTCTTGCACACCAAGGCGCTCAAAAATATATATGTATATGTTGAATAATATATGTGTGTGTTCAAGTTACATTACAAGGCACATGTCTCTCAAAATTTGCAGAAAATGAAACCTAGGAGTCTAACTATGGATGCTACTCTCTATAGTAGACCATTGTTTGGACCACTCATCTAAGCAACCAGTGTACCCTGTTTGACACACTCATGGTGTGTCATTGGTACTGTCTCAGGATCTCCTCGAATCCGCTGTAATCAAGGATCCCCTCAGTCAAGCCCTCTAGGTTCTGGGCTATCTCCTCCTCAGCATCTCCACCCGAAGATGGTAGCTCGATCTCTCTGGCATCCCTCTGGGTAGTAGGGGAAAGACCTATAGGCCTTTTAGGTCCAACATCTATGAAGAATTGAACATAATTATCAGAGCATGTATATTTAAAATCCAAAAATAACAAAAACAAATTACAAAAATCTTTTCAGTCAAAATTTTACCTCTCTCATCCCACTGCTCTCTAGGTGGAAGAAGCATGTGAAGGTTGCCTTTGAATTCCATCCCTGTGTATGGCCAATCCTCGATGACCACCTGCTGACAATGTAGCCACTCCATAAATTCAGTACCCCATAACACTGGCTGGCTGTCGCCTCTTCATGGCATCACAATGGTCCACCGAGTTATTCGAGTCTCTCGTGGTCCTGGCCACCCAACTCACATGTCCTATAACTGAAGGATAGGTACCCTCTCCAACATGAGTGGTATCAAGATCGAACCATACCCAAATTGCTTCATCTCAACTCTCTAGCATTTGGTCAACTGCCTCTTCATGTTCAGAGACATGGCCTCTACCCAGCCAAAGATGGTAGGATTGAGATAGTCCAAGGCCAATCGTAGTTGAGTTTTGGTTGCCTCATGCTAGGCTTGGGAACCATCTGTCATCGTGATGGTTAATAACAACACTCTTAGTGACAAATCATTCACCATGTGTATCTGTAACTTCCCACTAGTGGATGATTTCCGTGCCCCTAGCCACACTCGTTCGATGAGCATATCTAAGGAATCTCCAGCGATTCACACACCGCCCATGTGGAGTATCTCCCCTCGTTGTGATAACCTGGTCAGAAAATAAATATATGTGGTGTCAATTCAACCTCTTGCCCATAGATGATGAATTTCCCCTCTGTTGGGTTCCACGATCTAATTAATTATTCCAGGAGATCTAGTTGTGCTTTCAATAGCGGTGTTAAGAAGAATTTTAGCAGTCCAGAGTTTCGGAGGACATTCAAACACTAAGGATCGATTTCCCCTCTCACGTCATCATCATCGTGAGTGAATTCTGGCTAGGAGAACGCCATTTTGCACCTGCATGCACAAGCATTCTCTTATTAAAATTTATTCAACCATTGTCATATGCCAAAGTGGTTTAAAAATGAAGTTTTTGTGTTTTCCATGCTCGTCGCGACTGTTTTTAAAATAGTTGCAATGGTCTGGTTTGATTAGTTAAAAATTTCTTAGATCATCGGAGGGGTACATCACTTTCCTACGATGATCCCAATTTTGGCCCGTTCATATTTCTCGCTCATCGCAACCCCGAGGTGGAAACCCGTGATGACTGAGGCAAAGTTTTTGAACAAAAATTTCCTCCAAAACCTAGCCAAAAATGTGAAATTACGTTTCAAATTGACACATAAAACAAGAGAAAGTGAAAGGTATCTACCTGGAGAGAGTTTGGGAAGCAATAAACCATCGAAGCTTCGGGAATCGACCACCCGATTTCACAAGGTACGCATAGTTTGAAGTTTTTACCACAGTTAAAACAAACACAAAGTGAATTATTTTTACCATAAGTCTTTTTATATTTCGTTTTTCGAAATCTAGGGTTTTGACAATGGTTTTTAGGGTTTGGACTTAGGTTTTTGAACATTAATCATGTATTCTTATGGAGTGGGTCTTACGATTGGATTTCTTTGTACAGTGACAAGTTTCTTGAATGAGGGTGATGATTGATACATACCGAACAAATACCAAAAGAGTTTGTTCTGAGTCAACTTTAAGCTCTTTTATGACTCTTGAAATGTGAAAAGATTGTTGAACTCTTGTTGTTTCGGGTTTGTTAATGGTTACGAAACATCATTCCCTAGTAAGTTTTTTACTTTTTTCAGGCTAGAGGCACTATTTATGACAAGTACTTCTTGACTGAAATGGTCAAGTTGTTCTCTCGAGTATCGTTTTCTACCTTCTCGGGCTTTAGAGACACAAACATACAAAAAGGGCCTGTTTGGAGTTTTTCTTTCTGTGTATTTTTCAAACTCTCTAAACATTAAAAATATTCTAAGTTTTACCTATGTCAGACTCATTAAAACCTGATGACATTGGACTTGTCGCCATGATGAGACTCGAGCTTCTCCTCTCTAGGTCTGGTTAAAATTTCACTGGGTTGGATTTGTCCGAAGGACAAACTTATATTCCAATCATATGTTATCCCCTTCAAGCTTGTGTTTAAAAAATAATTGCGGTACTCGCCAGCAATGGTGGGGGAAAAATTGGGAATATTCTGTTGATTACCAATGGTAGCTAGTCGCTTTTGAACATTGACACTTTTGTTTCTCACCAGGTTTGGGACATCCTCACTTCGTCATGGACCTTCTGGGGTTTGGGTTCTTCATTTTGCCTCATTCCATTTCATCCTTGCTGTCTTTGCATGACGTTCGATCCCTTGGTACCAAAACGCTACCACATTCTAGAGGCGTGTTACTAATATGTTCAGGAACTTAAGCTTTCTGCAGTTGGCACCATTACATTATCCTTTGATTCTCTATTTCATCCATCTACATCTTGTTCCTTATCTTGTGTCGTTGATGTTGGAAACATTATGGCCCTCTTATGATGGTTCACTTCCTGTTGAAATCAACTAATTATCCAGGAAGTTGATCTAGAGAATCCTTTCGAGTACCATGGAGTTTGCATGCCTCAGTGGCAAGTTCTTCACGCTCGATGACAGACTTGCATTATTGGTCTTCAATCAAGTGATTTCATAAGTGTTCAACTTCAGCTCATTCTTCACACTTTGTGGATTGTACTGGATTGTACTAGTAGTACCTTGAGGACCATTGACATCATTGGTGGTCTCTCTCGCACTTGTTAATGATTCACATCATTGGCCGGTAATCAAGTTATTTTCTAGTATGCTCGAATTCAACACATTTATTCACATATTATAAACTGTACAATAGACAAGTTGGATTTAAGACACTAGACTAAAATTACATAAGTTTGGGTTGCGTGGATTGGTTGGCGATTGTATACATGACACTTTGATTGGGTGGTTGTGACCATACCTGAGTCATTCTGGACTACTGTGACCATACCTATGTTGTCATATGGTCTTACCGACTGGGTGGTTGCGTCCATACCATAGACCAATTCTATTTGTCTTTTGGATGGCTGTGCCCATATCTAGACTACATGTATTTCTTTCACTATCAGTGATACAGTTGTACTTGCGTCTACAAATTCTCCGCGATGTTTTTCTAGTTTAGTTATGGTTTCATAAAGCATTTCACTCCTCCCACTCTCTCGGCCCTCCATGCTTTAGGGGGCATCTGTTATACAATAATTTGTCACTGGCCCTGTATCCCCTGATCTCGAATATGGTTAGTCCCTAAATGACATCTTCTCTAGGCCATACCTTAAATAAATGTGACCACACCTTCCTAAACTTTTGAGAATATTAACAATGCTCTTTAATCCTGAAGATTGACCCTTTTTACCCATGTTTCTAGATCATCGCAAGGAAACCCTGTTTTTCCTGCAACGATTTCCTGGAATGAACTAGAACGTCGTGATAGCATTGCAAGGGTACATTTGTTCTCTGTGATGGTCGTATTTTAGGGCTTGTCACAAGTCATCAGTGTCCTGCTTGCGACTATAGCTCTGAATACACTATGACTTCATGACAATGTCTCTGAGTCCTAGTGTTTAAATCCTGATGACCCAGATATGGTGAATTAGTCCAAACTTAATGCTTTTGGGTGGTTCTAGAACTAGTTGTTGGGTCAAGGAAGTTTTATTTTCCTCCTTTGAGATGGTGGTTCCACCTTCTGAGTAACTGCCCATGAGGATAAGCGCCCTCTCCCTCATTTATGAAGGATCCTCCTCTTATAAAATCATCCTCCATTTCTATGACCAGCTATTTTTTTGGTGTGAGAAAATTAGCAAGTTTTTGGTGTTGGATTGATAGTTTATAGTGTGAATTGTTGATAGATTAGCAATTGGTTGTGGATTGCCTTAGCCTTATACTAGTGCTTTTGGGTGTGAGAGAGAGAGATTTATTAGCCTTTTGGGAGACCCTTTTGAGAGTGAATGCTTGAGGGGACACATCGACTGGACCCTTCAAGGAATCTTGTGATGTCAAGGCATGGTTGTAAGCTTTACTTTTGCTCATATTAATACAATCAATGGTTGTTTCCTATATATTGTATGAAATATACTTGATAGCTTATGGGTCATTGAGTCTGTAAGTAAATAGTTCATTGTTGTGCTTTATTATTTGTTTCGTTGTTCTCTTATGTTCTTTCAGGTGAATCACTCATCAAGGAGAAGGGAATGAAAGCTAAAGCAGCGTAATGAAGAATGCATCAAACAATGGCATAAGGTAGGCTCTTTCAACAATGATTGTTTAAGGAAATTAGCTGTCACATTTGTGTTGATGTTACTAGACCCACTCTAGGGCTATAGGGGTTGCCTCTATTGGCAGAGGGAACTTTACCTACATCACAAGGTGTTGCATGTGATTATCTGAGCTAATGGATTTTATAAGGTTTATGCATGCATATGGTAATCGGGATTTATTAGTGTTAAGGAAATTATTTGCATGAGATATAGATGCATGCAGAACAATTAGGAAGTAAGTCCTATCAATATATCTAAGGGTCAATGATATAGATACCATTCATATCACAAGAGGCTTGATGGTTGCATGTTATAGCTCCTCCTTCCTTCCAAGCTAAGGTTATGTTATAAAATTATTCGAGGAAGCAGATATAATGTGTTTATGGTATAAGGTTCCTCCCTCAATGTGATGTACTAGTCACACTAGAGAAAGGAATATGGAATATTAACTATATCTAAAGGAATTTTGAAAAAAATATGGGGCTAGAGGCTACATTTGTGAGTAGGCCACAAAGGTTCATTACTACCAACATAATAGTGGGAAGCCATTTTATTGGCCAACATAGGCTTAACTTGATACCTTATCCAAACAATATAGCCTTGGAAAGGCCTCAAGATATATAAAGTGAAGGCACCAAGATAAAGGGTGTAGGGACATAGTGGTGGTAAAGTTGGTTGTGGGAGACAATGATAAAGGTGTCAAGAGGTCCCCAAAGTGACAACAAACCCCACAAAGGATGTCCTGGAGGAAAGTTAAGAAGAACGAAATCGAAGTGTCAGGAGATAGGTGTCAAACCACATTGCAACATTCTGGCATCCTAATAGAGGGAAGTGTGTTGGAAGTGGTTTCCCACATAGTTGATTGTGCTGATCAATGGTAGAGAGATACTCCCAGGGCACCCTTTCTAAAACCAAAATCTACTCAACAGTGGTGTCAGAGACAAATTTTGGAACTTGGTGGTATTTTATTATAAAGGAGATTGGTTTTGAAACAAGGTCTTGGGGGATGTTTCTCTCTCCTTTAGTAGGACACATGGTAAAATTTGATTGGCACACAGTATATGACATGACTATATGGGAGATACGTGGTAGGAAGATTCAACATTTTTGGGTGGGATAATGGGTCAAATCCCATTTACACATGTCACCTGTCATATGCCAACACGTATCACATGTTACATTAGCATGACATCATCTCCCTGTTCTGAGCCCAAAAGAAACTAACGTTGCACTTAAAGATGTTGTCAAGTTGACTAGTTGTCAATAAAATGTGGCCATGATAGAGCATGGGCCAATGGAAAAAGCATCGACAGACCCCATGGGATGTGTAATCCCATAAGGCTTAGGTCGAAGGTTTATGAATGGGTGCACAATGTTTTAGGCTAGAAGGATAGAGCTGAGACACATCGTAGAGCCATCACAAAAGAAACAACCAATGAGAAAAGAGAGGGCAGACCTCGTGAGATAGCTAAGCCCGCTAAGATGAACCTATAAGTTCTATATGGATGCACAAAGGGAATGCACCGAGGAATAAGCACCAAGACACTATGGTCTAACATCTCATCGTAGTACGACCCTTGATTGGCCATTGGAAGTGGAGGGAGGACCCCATAGGGATATATTATCCTTTAAGGAAGAGCTCGACGGGTTATTGGTGGTGTGCAAGTGAAAGCACTCACAATTGGGTTCCACGACGTGGAGGACATACAATGTAGAAGGTGGCACCAATCAAAGCACAGGTGGGAGGACCCCATGCAACACATTGACCTCGAAGATAGACCCTAACAGTTTATAAAGAGGGTGTGAGGTAATCTACTAGGATATAAGGGGTACAAAATAAGCCCTAACTCTTGGCCATTTTACATAGAAATAGACTAGGGGTGTGGTGGAATAATAAGAGGCACATGTAAAAGTGTCGGGATTGGGATCTTAGGCCTTCGCACCTATCCTTTGGTTGTATTTTGTAGAAACAAGACCAATGGCATGAACCCATTAACAATGAGTTTTGGTGTGAAAAGGGCTTAAATTAGCTAAGGACCAGAAGGCTTGAGCTAGTGGTCCTATGTTGGAAAAGTAGGTTAGTTTCTTGCAAAAGGAGCTACAATAAAAAAGTACCATGGAGTTATATTTAGTTGCAGTTTTAGTGAAGAAGATTTTGGGCTCTGGATGAATGATTAAATAGCTAAAATTGTTATTTGAGTCAACTAAGAATGCTAAGAAATCTAACTAAAGGCAATGAAAGAGATCAATGCATAAGAGAAAATTAATGGATCCTTTCTTGAAACATAATTAGCTATCCTTGAGCCTTCTTGCACAGTAATGGAGAATTAAATGTAAAATATGGCCAAGTGGAGAAGTATTGATCATAGTAAAGAGAACCATGTCATGAGTACACTTTGTCTCTATGAGAAATTAATCAACATGGGGATCCTTGTTCGAGTGTATTATTTGACATTAAATTCATTATTGGTATGAAAAATTATTGAGATCCTATTCTTGATTTAATATGGATGATGTGGCATTGTACTATGATGGAACAAAAACATGGAGATCTATGTAGAAGTATGCATCTAGGCACTGTGTGGATGGCAACAGAGACAACATCATTCCTTATGTAGCAGATGAAAGAATCCAATGGTTGCAATTGAGAAAGGGGGGAAAGCATCATTGTTGCGAGTAAGTAGTGTGGAAGAGATTTGTGTGTAAGCGTTGATGAGAAGAAGCCAAGTGTGCTTATGATGCAAAGAGAGGTTGTGTGTGCCTATGTTGCAGAGGAAAGAGGTTGAGTGGGTTGGTCCTTCTATGTGAGGCCAAGAGAGCCTATGGAATAAAATATGTTTAGTATTGAGTGTTGCTGGCATTAAGGCTAATATGCTTTCCTTGATGAAAACCTACTTGATAAAGATTTCAACATTATGGTAGCAACATGATTATACAAGCAGGTATAAATGTGACATAGAGAATCATCAAAGTAATATCAATTTAGAGATAGAGGAATGATAAAGGTGAAGTTCGAGAAAGTATAAGCGAATCTTCTGAAAAAAATGTCGCATACATACTTAAGTATGGTGAAGGAAATTTACGCATATATTCTGCACCATAATAATTGGAATAATAGCATTACCTACCATGTTATTGACCCATAGTATTGAGCATGAAAACAGGTATTCAATCCCATCAAATAATACCATCAACATTACTAAGGGTTATGCGGTATAATAAGATGGAGATAAAGCGTTGGTGTGTCCAAGTTTTTTGTTATATATAAATGATTTTATCCAAAATAGGTGTGCACTAAGGAGGAAGGAAAATATACAAATCTGAAACATTTGAAGTATGGTATCACATGTGCTTGTCTAATTTTCTTGTTGAAAATATCTAACTGTGATAGATCTATGGTGATAATGGTACTCTGACATGAATATGAGACAACAAGGCTTGTGAAGTATATTCTATGGTTTTAGTGAATACATGATTCAGTGAGTACATATATGTACATTGGTTTTCCTCTGAGAAGGCATGTACATACGAGAATCTACTTCTGAGTAGTCACGTATATATTCTTTGAAATTTAAAAATATGTAAGCAAGTGTCAAAGATGAGAATAACGTACTTACACAGATACTCATTGAAATAGACATGTATACAAGCTAGGGTTTGTAGTATGAGTTGATGGTGATGGTTGATATGTTTTGTTATGCTTGTTGATGTCAATCAATGAAGTCTCTCTTATGATAATATGTGTTTGACATTACTGCTTTTGTTGAATTGATTATGAAATAGAATTTGACTAAGTGATGATGTTATTGTGTGGTGATTTATATTTGGTTCAGTGATGGATTTAGTATATGATTAAGTGATTGATTCATTGGTATAGTAATTTAGATTTAGTTATCAATATTTGGAGATTGGTACGTGGGTAATCTTAAGGAGAACGACGTACACATGTGTGTACAATTTAGAACAATAGTGTATACCTTAGAAATATGCTTAATCAAGGTTGGCAGTGGGAACAACTGGTTTTTGTGGAAAACAAAATATGGTCTGGTATTCTGGTGAATGGTTATGGACTAAATTATTGGGAATGTATCTAGTTTGAAACATTCTGAAAAGTGATAGACAAAGAGCTGAGGATAGTAGCATTCAAAAACGGGGTTGTAGCTCCCTTCTAGTAGGAGCTAGAGAATGAGAGAAGGTTGGAGCCTTCTACGGGTAGGAGCCTGCATTATGGTTAGATTTTCTGCAAATACAATATTGTAACAAGTTTCGTTTTAATAAAGGATGAAGATAGAGATGACAACAATGTTGTTTTTCTCCCACATTAGCTTTCCACCTAAAATCTTGGTGTGAATATGATTTTTTTGTTTTTATGTTCTATATTCTTCTTAACTATTTGTAGTTACTAATTAATTTGTATCTAATGAAGAAAAAATACTTAATTAATGCTAAATAGGTAAGCTATTTGGATATATGCGAGTTTTCCTAGTAACAGTCTCATACATATGCTAGTTTCCTTTATAATAGTAGCGTATATAGATTAGAATTAAAAATTGAAGTTTTGAAGTGTGTAAAATACTGATAAGCCCCCCTTTTGAGTATTCTTCCTAAGAATTGGTATCAAAGTAGGTCCTTCAGAAGAATCTTGATTGCTTGAAGGGATATTCATCAAAATGTGAAATCAAGAGGAAGTAACATCTATCAAGTTGTCATTATTCAATGGAACCAACTTGGTTTTCTAGAAAGTTAGAATGAGAGCATATTTATAGTCACTTGGAGCTAATATTTGGGAAATCATTGAAGGATGCTATCAATATCGATCCTCCATTCCCACAGATGAAGAAGAAAAGAAAAAATATGGGACCAATGCAAAGGTTTTGAACTCTCTTTTGGGAGAATTGATAATTTCTGAAGGTCATGCATCTAAATATCACAAAGGCTACATGGGACAATATCATCCAAATTTATTAAGGTGACACTAAAGGAGAGAGCCAAAATTCAAACATTTAGAATTCAATATGAAACTCTCATAATGCGTAATGATGAAAGTATTGCAAGTTTTTTTCTTAGGGTAGATGAGATTGTTAATTCAATGCAAAACCTTTGTGATGAAGTAAAATATTCAATGCTTGCTGAGAAAATTATAAGATCTCTAACTTCAAAATTCAATTCGAAAGTCTCTTCCATTAAAGAAATGCAGGATTTGAAGAGCCTTATTATTGAACAAATTCATGGGATCTTAACAGCTTATGAAATGAGAAAATTGTATTCCTTAGATATCAGAGAAGCAACATCAAATATACTTGTAAAGGAAAAAAAAGGAGTAGATTAAGGAATCAAGTTACATATCAAATGAAGAATAGGAAAAGTTCATAAATAAACTCCAAGTAGGAACTAATAGATTTAGAGGTAAGCATCCATTCAAATGATCTTCTTGTGGAAGAGTTAGGCACTATGCTGCCAAATGTGCTTATAAAGAAAACCATGAGAAAGGGAAGATTTTTGAAAAGGTAAATATTAGAAGAGGGTTTGACAATAAGAAAAATTTCTACACACATGAAGATAGTGATGGTATTTCAAATGATTAAGATGTTGAATCTGATCAAGAATATCAATTATGAATGGCATTTCAAGATATATGTCTTGATGAGTTTTGTGATGTTTTTTTGGATGCCCTACAAGAAAAAGGATAATCTCATTGAAGAAATAATTCAACTTGAAATTTTTCTAGAAGAAGTTAAATTAACTGAAGAACTCCCGAAGAAACAAATTCTAGAAATGGAGAGGCACAATGAAAAGTTAGAACTGGAAATAGTGAATATAAGAAAGGAACTTGAGAAAACAAAGAGTTTAAATCTTAGATTTGGTAAAGGATCATAGACCTTAGAATAAATCATCAATGTTCAATGCTCACCTCTAATAAGTATAGGTCTTGGATACATGGATAATCATCAAAGACTGTAAAATATTCAGAAACATGTATATGAAGCTATCTCAATGTAGTAAAGGGAAGCAGTTAGCAAAATTCCATATCTCGGTACAAGAATGAGGAATCAAAAGCCTCTCAAGTAAAACATCCTTACCACAACCAAAGCAGAAGCTACTTAGAAATGTACTATACTCTCATGAACTCCTACTAAAATGGTCAATGCTTCACTTGTCATAATTTTGGTCATAAGGTTTCTTAGTGTTTAACTTATAAAACTATCATGACTAGAGAAAAAATAAAATAAAAGAATGAGATTGGGACAAATAAATATTATTACAATGCTTGCTTACCTCTCCAAGGTTAAACAAAATGTTATTTTTTCAATAAATTTGGGTATAAATAAATTGAATGTAGGAATAAAATGAGACCATCTCCTCAGCATGAACAAAATGCAATAGCATCAAAGTTATGGAAATGGAAAACCATAGAACCTGAAAATTATGGCATAGATTTGCCTAAGGGAGAATAAGAAAATTTGTTGTACATTGACAATGGATGTTCAAAGAATATGATAGGTGGCAAAGCCAAGTTGATGTTCTTTAATGAAATAAAGAAAGAAAAGAATGTAACCTTTGGAAATTACTCACTTGCTTCTATCAAAGGAAAAGGAACTCTTTTGCTAAAGAACAAGGTTAAGGCTAGAAATATTTTGTTTGTTTATCGATTAAGAGATAACTTGTTGAGTGTTAGTTAGATGTGTGATCAAGGGCATCAGGTTTGTTTCAGATCAAAGAATTATGTAGTACGCAATATCGTTATAGGTAAGCTCATAATAAAGGGAACAATAATTCCATGCAATGTCTATTTCTTAGAAGGCGGACAAGAGAATTGTTACATAAACAAATAAGAAGAAACCTAGCTTTAACACAAAATATTGGGACATCTAAGCTTCACTTAGTTACACAAGTCAAGCAGAATGGGAGCAATTCGTGAATTTCTTAACATCTCCCTACCAGAAAATAACATATGCAAATCATGTCAATTCGGTAAGAAAGCGTAAATTTAATTTAATGCTAAAGAAGGTACTTCAAGTAAGCCTCTTGAAGTTATTCATACATATTTTTTTGGTGTTATGGGAAAGAAATATCCTCAGAGTAAACAATACTTCATATTATTCATTAATGATGTTACAATAATGTGCTGGATTGGCTTATTGAAACATAAATATGAAGCATTTGATAAATTTAAAGCTTTCAAGGTTCTAGTGGAAAATTAGTTAGATTTGAAAATCCAATGTCTTAAATTTGATAGAGGAGGAGAATTTATATTAGATGATTTTTTCAACTTTTGTGAATAAAATGGCATCAAAAGACAAGTTTCTATAGTTTAAACTACTCAACAGAATGGAATGGTGGAAAGAATCACTAGAAAAATCCAACAAATGACGTTTTCCATGCTTGATGAGTCTGGAACACCTCATACCTTCTGGGGAGAAGCAACACATACAACTGTGAATATCCTTAACACAGATCATGTTCAAGTAAAAAATAATAAAAATCCTTATGAACTATGGTTTGCTAAGCCTACAACTATCAAGCATTTTAGAATTTTTGGAAGAAAATGTTACATAAATAAAAATGATGATAGTCTTGGAAAGTTTGAATCTAGAGCTGATGAAAGAATATTCCTTTGATACTCTTCTAGAAGCAAGGGATATAAATGCTACAATAAAATGATTCAAAATATTTTTGAATGAATTGATGTTGTGATTGATGAAGCATCCACGGGTACCAAAAAGGAAGCTCGAGTAGATGTCGAACATATTCCTACTATAAGTTAGAAGGATGCAAAATAAGGTGATAAAGAAGAATTAGATGAAAAACACGAATATATAGATACATAAAAAAAAGACACCTTCAAGGTGTATTTAGAAAAATCATTAGGAATCTCAATTTATAGGGTAAAAGGAACTGTGAATACAAACTAGAAGAACTGTTGCTGGAACTTCTTGTTACCTTGCCTTACTATCCATAATTGAACCTCAAAATGTGAATTGAGCAAGAAAAAATAAATTTTGGGTTAAGGTAATGAACTAAGAAATTGACCAAATAGAAAAGAACCATACATGGGAATTAGTACCAACACCTCCTGATAAAAATGTTATTGGGATAAAATGGGTATTCAAAAACAAACTGAATGAAAATGGAGAAGTAATTAGAAATAAAGAAAGACTCGTATGAAAAGGCTATGCTCAATAAGAAGGAATAGGCTTTAAAGAAACATTTTCACCCATATCCAGACTTGAAGCCATAATAATGTTCCTTGCATTTTCAATATTTCATAACTTTAAAGTATATCAAATGGATGTTAAATCTACATTTCTAAATGGTGACATAGAAGAATAAGTTTATATTGAACAACCTAAAGTGTTCATTCTAAGCAATGATAAAAATCTAGTTTACAAACTTAAGAAGGCACGATATGGGTTAAAAGAAGCTCCACATGCATGGGATTATCATCTTCACAGGTATCTTCAACAAAAAGGCTTCACTAAGGGGTTCAAAGATAGAAATCTATATATTAAGATGGAGAGAAATAAACTTTTGATAGTTGTTGTTTATGGATATGACAACATATTTGGAAGCAATGAAGAATCTACAAGTCAAGGATTTGCTTCAGTTCTGCAAGAAGAATTTGAAATTTCTTTACTTGTTGAACTAAGATACTTTCTTGGTCTTCAGGTTCAACTAACAAAGAATGGTATATTTCTCTCACAAACCAAGTAACTCAAGCATATTTTGAATAAATATGGAATGGAAGACTATAAGCCTATATGTATACCAATGGTAACATGATGCAATATTATTTCACATGATGATTCTTCTTCAATGAATCAACTAGAATACAAAGCTATGATCAGAATCTTGCTCTACCTTAAAGGAACGTGACTAGATATAATTCATGAAATTGGGATTGTTGGATGACTTCAACCAAATCCTAAAGAAACTAATATCCTTTTAGTTAATAGAATATTCAAGTATTTATAAGGAACACATGATTTTGGTCTATGGTACCCCAAAGATGCATATTTTTCACTTCATGCTTATACAAACATAGATTGGGAAAACAATATTGATGATTGAAAGAGTACTATTGGAGGAGAATTTTATTCTAGACCTAACTTGGTATCATGGTTTAGTAAAAAACAAATCTTCATCGCTTTATCTACCACTCAGGTAGAATATGTTGTTCTTGCATCTTATTGTACTCAACTTCTATGGATGATGCAAACATTACAATAAATTCAAATCACTTTCCCTCAACCTATACCTATGCTTTGTGATATTACTAGTGCCAAAATAATTTATAAAAATTCTGTCATGCACTCAGAAACAAATCATATTCCAATAAAATATCACTTTCTATGAGAACATGGGCTTGATAAAAAAGTCAAACTGGAATATGTTCCTTCAAAGGAAAAAGTTACAAATATATTTACAAAGCCTCTTCAACGTGATTATTTTGAATATGTAAACAAAAACTAGGAGTGATCTATGCTTCATCACTCTGTTAATGATTCTAATAGGCAGTTCATGTTTAGGGGGACTTAAGTCTATATATTAATCCAATTTAATTTCTATATGTAGATTAGATGAAGGTTAGTCACGTATATACATGAGTTCTGATCTATATAGTCACGTATTCTTCTATGAGATGAAGAAACAGTGGGACTGACTCATGGAAAGTATCTGATATGCTTCAGTTAGTTATCATTTCTGGTTCTCATAGTGATTGGTTATAGTTTGTTAATGATGCTCAAATTTTACTTAGAAATGATATTGATTAATGAGTAGTTTCTATATGATATTATTTCTTTGGATTTTCTTCTTAATGATTTATATATGAACAAACCTGGCAAGAGAATAGATGGAACAGGCTTAGGGTGAGCATCCATTATACTTCTAATATTACATTTTTGGCACTATAGTTTCTTGAGAAATACTTTCTAAATGATGATATTTTGCATTGCTTAATGACATTGATGAAGAGTTGCTTAATAATTCTTGAAAAGAATTGGTAATATATTGATGGTTGTTGTTGACAATCATCACCTTGCTAACTCATTTCTGAGGTCTCTGATTTTGGTTATGAATATCATATCTGTCTCTTGGTGAAAATGTCATGTAAAGACCCATGATGTAATCATGGTAATATTTAATCATGTTTGGACTGTTGGGGTCAAGTAGCTTATGTCTGTAATCCCATTTCGGGCATTTGATGTAATGTTTAGTCAAATATGTAACCCCACTGTGTTGGGTGATTGATGTAAGCATAAGTCCTTGGTGATAGGAAAGGCCATATTTGGTTGAGGTATGGAGTCATGTATATGCTCAGGGGGGCATGGTCAGTATACAATGTTCATATTAAACATATCAAATCTATAATGATCATCTCTATATAGGGAGAGAGAAGTATTCACTGAACATTGGTCTGCCCTTTTCACTTGATGTCAAAGGGGGGGAGTAGCTTGCTCTTTGGAGAAGAATGTTTGGAGAAAAAATTGGTTTGATTACAAATGTCTTTGCAGGTATTTTCAAGTGGTGATGACCAAAACACAAACGTGGTTTCCATCAATTCTCAAGGGGGAGATTGTTGGAATTATGGCCAATAAGTTGTTCTTGATGGCACCATACTTGATAAATCTATCAAGATTATTACGTAGGTATAGAAGTGACATAGAGAACGAATAGAAGAATAACAGTTCAACAACAGAGGAATGATAAATTTGAAGTTTGGCAAAGTATGCATGGGTCTTGTGAAGAAAAATAATATACATATGCCATTATAGTGAAGAAAAGTCGCGTACATATTCCATACCATAGTAATTGTAATACCAATGGTCTTTACCATGGTATTGACCCATAATATTAAGCGCAACAAGGGATATTTTATCCCATCAATGAATACCTTTTGCATTACTAAGGGATTGGCCTAAGGTATTGACTAAGGCTTATGTTATATAAGGAGATGGACATAAAGTGTTAGTTTGTGCAATTTTTGTGTTATCTATGAATGATTAGATCTAAAGCAGGTGTATGCCAAGGAGGAAGGAAATGGCATAGATTTGAAAAATCTACAGTATGGTATCATATGTTCTTATATGATTTGATTGTTGAAAATATATAATTGTGATAAATTTGTGGTGATAATGATACTCTGACATGAATATGAGGCAATGAGGGTTGTGAAGTATATTCTATGGTTGAAACAAACACATGATTCAATGATTACAGATATATACATTAGTTTACCTTTAAGATGGCACATACATATGTAGATATGCTTCTGACTAGTCACACATACATTCTATGAAAGTTCAGAATCAATACGTAGGCATCAAACATGAGAAGCACATACATACATGGATAATGTTTGTAATAGTCGCGTATACATGCTATGGTTTGTAGTATCAGTGGATGATGATGCTTGATCTGTTCTGTTATGTTTTATGTTGTCTTTCAATGAATTCTCTCTCATGATAATCTATGTTTGACAATATCAATTGGGTTGAATTGATTTTGAAATAGAAGTTAACGAAGTGATGATGCTACTGTGTGGTGATTTGTTTTTGGTTCAGTGATTTGTGTTTGGCTTCAGTATTTGATTAACTGATTGATTCAGTGGTAGGGTAATTTTGATTCAATTATCATTTTTTTGAGATAAGTACATGAGTACTCGTAAGGATAAGCATGTACATACGTGGGTAGAATTCAGAACAATAACATATACCTTCTGAAATTTTCTTAATCAGGGTTTCCGGTGACAACAATTAATTTCTATGATATATAGAATATGGTCTGGTATTTTGGTAAATAGTTATGAACTGAATTATTGGTAGTGGATCTAGTTTGAAAAATTATGAAAAGTGATCCACAAAGAGTTGAGGATAGCAATCATTAGAAAGGGGGTTGTAGCTCCCTTTTAGTAGGAGCTTGAAAATGAGAGAAGGATGTAGCCTTCAATAGATACAATCCTACATTCTGGTTATATTCTGCATCACTACACTATTGTAAGAAGTTTCCTTTTAATAAAAGAACAAGACAAAGACGACACCAACGGTGGTTTTTTCCCAAATTGGGTTTCCACATAAAATCATGTTGTTCATATGGGTTTTGTTTATTGATGTTATATGAGCTTCTTAACTATTCATAATTACTGATTAATTGATGACTAATGAAGTAAATATAAACTGATTAATGTGAAACAAATAAGCTATCCAGATATATGCAAGTTTCATTATTAACAGTCGCGTACATACACTAGTTTTCTTTATAATTGTAGTGTATACAAGTCAAAATTACAAATTGAATATTTGAAGTTTGTAAAATACTTATTCAACCCCCGTCTCAGTATTTTTCCTAACAAGTGTATGTTTTTTAGCATAATAGTGGGTTGTTGTAGAGTGAGCATAGAACCAAGTGTTCTGTGGGATGAGTATGAATGAAGGTTGTTGAGCAGAATAGAGGGCCAAGGGTAGAGGGGAACATAGAGATGAAAAACAATAAGAGTGGCTGCCAGTTTTAGTGAACAATATTAGTTCCTTATCAAGTGTGTGTTGAAGCCTTGAAACAGGAAGTTGGTGGTTCAATATTAGTGGATATCTGAAGAAATCTTTGGATTTTGTGCCTCCAGTAGATTTTTTCTTACATAAATCTAAGGACTTGCAAGTTGGTGCTTGCAACAAATCCATGGAGTTGGTGTTTCATATGGTGCTTCTGGTAAGTTGATTAAGTATCTTTTACAAAAGAAGGTTGTTGGTGCTTCCTGCTAGTGGGTGATAGAAAAAGACCAAAGGGAGTCATTTCTTCCTGTAAGTGGTGGCTGACAAACATATTGATGTAATAGAGTAGGTGTTCTTATTTTTACATCAATAAAAAAAACAATATTTGGTGGCTTTTGTCCCCGAAGGGTTTCCACGTTAACCTTTCGTGTCTCATGTGTTTCCTTATCATGATGTGCATGCTTGTATTGGTTGATATGACTATTTTTATGGTTACGTAATGGTTTCTCTCATCTAATGGATGCCATGTTTGAATAACAAAAGTTAAATTGGCATGAAGGTTTAAATTAGCTTTAATATTGATTCACCCCCACTAGTATTAACATTGTTTCCAATAACCTTTAGATTCCTTCATCTTAAATGGATAATTAAAATGCATGAAAGGAAAAAAAAATTGTAACAATGTTAAAATAGTTGTAAAAGTATTCATGTCCATGGTTATGTATCTTCTCTTTCTAGAATTTTGCATTTGTCGCGCTAAATAAAACCTGTACATGCTATTGTTTCGCATGTGTCTTCTCTTTTAGTTGTGCCTTTTACACATCTTTGGATGATTAAGTATCTTCTAGTTTATTCAGTTTGCATTCTGTATGCACATGGGTCACTACAATTTGGTTTTCAATTCACCAATCATTCCTTGAGGTCAGAGCCAATTCAACCACATTTTCTTTGGAACATTTGATTCGTTTATTTCTAGGGATACATGTATAGGTAAGCTCTTTACCTTCACTTCATTCTTATGCATATTTCTCATTAACCTGAAACCCCAAATGGTCATAACCTCTTAAAATGTAATTCTAGAAGTTTTCGGCCATGCAAGCTTTCGGCTCCATGTCATCGCGTGCCACTTTATCCATGCATATTTTATAATTGTGGTATTATTTAATTGATGAACTCCACTTTCACTTTGATAATGCACATACCCAGAATCCCAGAACCTTTTCCAAATTTGAATTCATGATACCATCTGGGCATCTTAGCCTCTGGCTAGTCCCCTATCCTCTCTAATGAGTCCATACTGCTTATACCCAGAACTTGATCTTAATTATATATGGGCTTTGTCTTTTGGGTTGTTACATGCATTCTCTCATCTACTACTAGCAAGCATGGAAGCCTGGATAATTAATAAATTGCATTTCAATTTTCTTGCCGGCGTATCTTTCTCCAATCAAGCTTTTTTTGTTGTCACTACTATCGTGCCTACTCTTTAAACACATGGGCGATTTCCTATGGGAAATTTCATGCTCTTCTTGGGTTCCATTTATCTAGGCCAATGTAGAATGTACATGATGTTTGCCAACTCATAATGTTGTTCCTAATTTAAATTCACTATTTTGCACTCCTGAGTAGCCACTATGTAATACAACCAATTAGTAAGAATGCTGAAAATATTCATAGGTAATTTGGATCATGGTCAGTTTATATTTGATTGCTAGCCATGTTGTAACATCTCTCCACTTTAATTATCACATAATAATCAAGTCCTCTCTCTGTATTTATATGAATCATTATATCGACTAAGACTTTAGCTTTATTTGGATAATTTTATGAAAATTTATGTTGATATAAAATTAGAAAAGGAAAAGAGAATAATTGTTTTTGCAATTCATATCGGAACACACCTTCATTTTTATTTTTGATGATTTGTTTACTTTTAGCTTCTTGAACATGATTTATAATTTTTCTGGTTTACTGCTCACACTAGTCTAGATTCAATAAGTGATGATTGTTGGGAAAATAAAGACTTCACAAAATGCAACTTCTTTATACTTCTTATCTCAATCAAAATAAAAAGTTAACTTTTTGGAGAAATTTGGCATAATTTAGGTAAAAGTTAATGCAATTCTTTAATGGTAAGTTTCATATGACCATTTTCATTCATTACCATGCTTTTATGTTAGCTTTATTTTTAATGTTTGCTAATCTAAAGCTCTATTTTTGGAAGTATTCAAGGATTAGTTTCAAAACATTGCACCCATTCTTGCCTAGATTTCGAATTCGTTCTTCTTTTTTTGCTTGTTTCTAGCTTTGAAAAGTATCTATGATGTCAATATAATTGCAATATAGTTAAATTGAGGTGTCTTTGAACCTCTAGTTTATTTCAGAAGCCTTATTTTTATTAGAAAAATCGTTATAGAAATTTCATGCAGGCTTAGTTTTGGAACAAGAAGGATTTCCAAGAGGAGAGACACATCATTTGACTTTACCTCATAGCTACTATGTAGATTATATTTGAACACAAGCTTAATTACCTATAACTCTCAAAGATAAAATTTATCAAGATCTCAACTAATCAATGACATGCATGATTTACTATTTTATTATTTTGTTGAGATATTTTAAATCGTCTTGTTGAATTTTTCTCCATTATGGATTTCATTTTATCTTTTCTTTCTACTTGCATTTTATTTTATGTTTCCAATGTTTTTCTTGTGTGTTGATCTCACCTCTGGTTCACACTAGCTTTGGCGATATTACCAAAGTTTATGTGGAATTTTTTTCTTTCCCAAAAATAATCAACATGTATGAGAATTTTTTACTTTGTTATTTCATGGATTTTAATTTACCTTAAAGGGAGATCTTTATTGAATTCTAAAGTCCTCTTTCCTTAGTTCTTCTCCAGTGGAGGAACATTCATATTTCCAAGTGATAAAGTTCATCTTTCCAAGGAAGGAACTAGCATGAGTCTAAATCAATGAATCCCACCCCCACTTCACATAAAGAACCTCTAGATTGATAGTTGTAAGGAAAGATGAGGAATTCAAATTTTTGTGAGTATTATACCCATTTCATTTAAAATCTCTTGTACTACCCCACCCTCTTCACCAAATTGAAACAAAAAATTCTCTAAATAAATTTTCTCAAAAGGGTGGTAAAAGAGCGTTAAAAGAACATATGTGTGGAAAGAACAAGTCAACTCATCATGGTATTAAATAATCTCGCTGGAGGTGGGGCTATGCTTGTGTGGTACTAAGAAAAATTCGTTGGGGCTATTGACACTCGCTGACAGTGAAGTGACACGAAGGAAGGGAGGTCATTCATATCAATTGATGCATAATTTTCTTTAAAAATTCATTGTCTGTACCACAACGACAAACCACCCCCCCCCCCCCCCCTCCCCCCATTTTTATTTTAAAATATTCTCTTGATAATAATAATGGGGCCCTTCCATCTAAATTTTTGGTCATATTGCCTTTTTTAAATATTCTTTGGTTATTTCGCGGAATTTTTAGCAAGAAATTTTTTTTCTTTTTTTTTTTCTCACTTTGATTGATTCATTGGGTTTGATTTCTCGCCAACTTCCCAACGACTCTAATTTTTCTGAGTTTGGACTTGCGGTTTGCAAATGGTGCTTATTCAAAGATTTGATGACTTTGACTACCTAAGCTATAAAATGTACAAATTGTAAAAAAAAATTATTTTTATTTTTGTAAATTTAATTTGTAAATAATATTACTACATTAATTTACATAATTTCTTAATTTCATTAATCATGTTGAAAATGAAGCAACAACATCTATTTTTTACTTTGTCTTGGTCAAACTAGATTAAAATTTGAATTTCTATTTCAACGGAATTCTTAGAGGTAGTTAACTGAGGTGACACGGGTCTTGTCACTCGGTTAACTTAGTAAATTGGAATTGGAGACACTTGAGTTCAGGTATACATGATTGATTGCTAATTTGATGTAATCTATTTTAGTTATTTCGAGTTATTAACAATTTAACTAGTTCTGATTGTTAGAAGAACTAATGGAGGTCAAGTTGTTGAATTCAAACTTCAACCACACTCAGTGATCAACTAGTTAACTCATCAATCATATCAAAATAGTTGTTGCATGTAGAGAATTCGAGTTACCCAGTTGAGATGGAGATTCTGAGTAAGTGTACTATCAGTTGTAGCATATACCCTTATGTACAGGTAGTGTATGCAGTGAGAGAATGACCTAATGATATTTCACAATTACTTGCTATGAAATTCCTAAAAAATAGGGGAAATATCCCAAGGGAAAAATGCAAGGAAATAGGAGCTTGGGAAGGCTTGAAATTTTCTAAGTGTTGGGCCACGTTTAGGTAGTCAGGCAAAGGAACATACTATACACTTGCAGGTTGTGCTCAGGCTTGAGAAAGCATTGTATTTCTTCTCTATTCTATGATTAGTGCAATACAGATAGTAGTGAGTTTTTAGAAGTTTCTTTCCCATTGGTAAATATCTATGCATGTATGATGTTTCTTTTTACATGTCTATGATTCTTATTTTAGATGGTGAACTAACTTCTGCATATTAGTAGAGTAGCTTCAAGTATTTTGATTTATCAAATTTCATGAGCATTTTTTAATCTACGCATTAATTTCTACATGGTATTAGAATTGGAATCACTATAGAGCAGATATTTCAAAGTTCTTATTGCGGGAGGTTTGAGGTTGCAGATCAAGTTGCAGGTTTTCGTCAAGGTTGACAATATGGACTTCAATGGAATAAGGCTAAAGTATGCCTTTGAGGGACACTCGAATTATGTTGCATGGAAGGACAAAATGGAGGTAGTATAGGAGGATAATTAATTGATTGAAGTAATTCATTGATAATGATATTCTAAATGTAGCAGCAGTTGATGCTC
The DNA here is from genome assembly GCA_000404065.3 of Pinus taeda. Lineage (NCBI taxonomy): Eukaryota > Viridiplantae > Streptophyta > Pinopsida > Pinales > Pinaceae > Pinus > Pinus taeda. The sequence goes on from APFE031046058.1 coordinate 136,120, forward strand.
AAAATTTAGTAGATTGTAAGATGTGTGTTTCTAAGGTGAGGAGGATCATATTGGAGGGATTATGAGACGATATTTTATCCAATATCAATGGGAAAGAAACTTCATATGCAATGTGGCAAGTGTTTCCATACTTTTTCCATAATGGTAGTGACCATAGGAAATTGGCACTCAAGGAAAAGTTTCGAAATATCAAGATGCAGAGGAATGATACCATTCCACAGTACTTGAGTAGGTTCAGAGAGTGTTGTGATGAATTTTGTTAACTTCATGTTACTATAGTAGAGGATTATTTGGTGAGCCTAGCACTTCTAGGCCTTCCCAAGAGTTGGCACAACTACTATGATTCGGTGAATAGGAGGGAGAACATACTAAATTGGGAATGCCTTTGGTCTGATTTGGAATAGAAGGAGATAAGGAATAGCACCCAAGAGGGGACCTCATCCAAGGGAGAGAATGAAGAGAGTTGTTTTTTGGATGGAAAGGCAAAGAAAGGGAAAGGGAAGAAATTCCAATCTAATGTAGATTTGAGTCAAGTGGGGAAGAATAAAGACTTGACTAGAATCAAGTGCTTTCACTATCATGAATTTTGGAACTATGCAATGAAGTGTCCAAACAAGAAGGAAAGTAAGAATACAATAGGAGGAGCTGTGAGTGAAGCCTTAGATTCATAGTTCGAAATTTATTTTACCTTCATTATATGCATGGAAAGGACGATCATGGGTAGTGTGTGGTATCTGGATAACAGTACCTCATTCCACATGATGGGGAAAAAATAATTTTTCAATAAATTTGAGGAGAAGGATCACCAGATGCACATCGAGATGTGAGATGATGGAAGGTATAGCATGACCAATATTATTACAGTTACTTTTCATAGGGAGTCTACACCCCCAGGCTCAAGGATTTCATGCTTGTACTGGATTGGAAGAAGAATATAATTTCCATAGCTATGTTGGAATACCGTGGATATGATCTAATATTTAGCAAATCGAAGTCTTTCCTGAGACACATTTCCATGCGATAAGTGAAGCAAATCAGTGTTTGAGTGAACAACCTTTGCAAATTAGATGTGGAAGACTATGCAACATTGACCAAAAAATCAAAGAGGTGCAAAGTCGAGATCTCAATGAATTATGTCATAGAAGACTTGGATATTTGCATCATGGCACTTTCAAGATCATGCAACAGATTTCTACAAGCCATTCTAAAGGAGCACTAGAGTAGAGGGATACATGCAAAGGGTGTACGTTCGGAAGAACACAAAATCCACCTTTAATGATTGGGATAGCAAGGTGCAGGCAGTCCTTGAAAGGATCCATTTTTATGTTCATCGACCTTTCTTATTAGCCTCCACTACCAATCACATGTATTATGTTGTATTTCTAGACGATTTGTCATGAATGTGCTAGAGCTACTTCATGTAGAGGAAAGACCATACATTCTCCAATTTTTTGCATTTAAAGAACTTGTAGAGAAATAAACTATAAAAAAAGTGAAGGATATCAAGAGGGATACTAGAGATGAGTACGTGTCAAATGAGTTTAAAAATTTATGTGCAAAAGAAGCCATTTGACAGGAGTTGACAACACCCCATAACTCACAATAGAATGAGGTGGCTCAGAGGAAGAACAAAAGTATTGTGGGAGTAACAAGGGTGATGTTTCATGACCAAAGCCTACTACTACACTTCTGGGCTGAAGATTTAACATGATGGCCTATTTGTAGAACAAGATTCCTCAAAACATTCTTGGCATGAGTACAATAGAGGAAGATTTTTTAGGGGAGAAAAAAGATGTGTCACACTTTAGGATGTTTGCATCCTTAGTTTACATTCATGTGCCCAGGGAAGCAAGGAAAGATCAAGACTTGCTAATAGAATTAGGCACATTTGTGGGTTACACAAAAACACCTCACAACTATCGTCTATACCTTCCATCCCTTAGGATGACAGCGGTTAGAAGGGATTTGGAATTTGATGAGGAGAAGACATTGAGGTCTTCTCTTGTGAGGGACCTTCAGTTGCAACCTCATTACAAGATTTTGGATCCAAAGGAGGAACCTTAGGAAGTTTTGTAGGAGCCACAAGAACAGGAGGAGAGAGTGGAGACGTCCACTCAATCAGAGACATCCAGATAAGGAAGGAAGCAAAGATGGGAAGTTGGAAGATTATTGAAGGATTTTAGAGAGAATGTGGGAGCACCCACATCATTGTGTAGGCAGAGGAGGTCACTGGATGTGTACGCTCACTACATGGCTCTGATGAGTGAGCTTGTAGATACTAAGTCATCCTCATTTGAGGAAGTTGTAGAGAAACCTCTATAGGTTGATGATATGGTAGAGGATTATGATTCCATGATCACACACAATGTTTGGGAAGTGGTCGCAATACCAACAGACAAATTAGTGGCTGGTTGAAGATCAATTTGTAAGGTAAAGAATGCAATATATGGAAGCATAGAAAAACACAAGGCCAAATTTGTGGCCAAGGGGTTGTCTTAGGTTGAGGGTATTGAATATGAGGAGACCTTTTCTCGAGTAACAAGGTACTCATCCATCAGATCAATTCTAGCATTATCAACACATATTGGGTGGATAATGCACCAGATGGATGTGAAGAATCAATTCCTCAATTGACTTATTGAGGATGAAGAGTTTATTGAGAAATCGAAGGGGTTTGAGCCATTTGATAGAGAGCCAGATTTGTGTAGACTCAATTGAGTGTTGTATGGACTCAAGTAAGCCCCATGTGCTTGGTACACTAGGATTAATAGCTATCGAATTGGTTTGGGCTTCACCAAAAGTGAAGCAGATTCAAACCTCTCTCATATTTTGGTAGAAGTTAAATTATCAATTATTATTTATATGTTGATGACTTGATCCTTGCTAATGATGAACAACTAATCGGACCTTGCAAGGATGATCTTGCAAGATAGTTTGAGATGAAGGCCATGGACCTCATGCACTACTTCATTAGATTAGAAATATGGAAAGGTAATGGGGAATTGTTTGTCTCTTAGGGAAAGTATGCCAATGAGGTACTTTAGAAGTTACGTATGGAAACATGAATACCTATGGAGACTCCTATAATAGGAAACTGGAGGAAAGGGAATGCTACTTTAGGTAGTGTAGTGGAGGATACGGTTTATAGGGCACTTGTGCATTCACTTATGTATTTGGTGAACACGCCACCAAACATGTGTTATGCTGTTAACTAGCTTAGTCAACTAATAGTTAAGCCAACTACACTGTATTAGAAGGTAGAAAATCATGTGTTGAGATACCTTAGAGGAACTACTTAGTTTGGTCTTTGGTAAAGAGAGACAAAGGGAGTGAGGCTGCAAGGATCCACAGATGCAAATTGGGCGGGGAGTCGATTAGACTTTAAGAGAACATTAGGAGGAATTTTTAGTGATGGGAAGCAATGATTTCTTGGTATAGTAGGAAGCAGAGACCTGTGGCACTTAGCTCAATAGAAAAATAGTACATGGCTGCAAGTGAAGCAACATGTGAAGCTATGTGGATGAGAAAGGTTCTCGTTGATTTATTTGTTCATATTATGGATCCTATTGTGATTTACTATGATAATCAAAGTTGTATCAAAATATTCGAGAATCTTGTATTTTATGGTCGATCCAAGCATATCGACATCCAATATTATGATCTATGAGATTGTGTGTAGAGGTGGATCATGTTGTTGCAGTACATTCCAATAGAGGAACAAGATGAAGATATTTTGACAAAGGATTTTCCAAGAGGTAAATCAAGTTCCATATGCGTAGGATACGGGTGGTTAATAATCCCTTTCTTGTTTAGAGGGAGTGTGGAAAATGCAAAAAGAGATTCTACTTTTGAGTTTCCCTTGGTCAAACTAGATTAAAATTTGAATTCCTATTTTATCGGAATATTTGACAGTAGTTAACTGAGGGTACATGGATCTTATCACTCAGTTAACTCATTAAATTTGAGTTGGAGACACATGAGCTTAGTTCTACATGATTGATTTCTATTTGTTTCTATCTATTTTAGTTCATTTGAGTTATTATCAGTTTAACTAGTTCTAACTATCGAAAGAATTATTGGAGGTCAAGTTGTGAAAGTGAAACTTCAACGACACCTAGTGATCAACTAGTCAATTGATCAACTGACCAAATATAATTGTTTCATCCAACGAATTCAAGTTACCCAGTTGAGCCAAATGTTCCAAGGTAGTGTACTATCAGTTGTAGCATATTCCCATGTGTATTTTTCGTGCACATAGTCAGAGATTGACCTAAGGATATTACGTAATTCCTTGATATGAAATTCCTAAAAAATAAGAGAAATTACCCAAGGAAAAAACACAAGGAAATAACAGCTTGGGAAGGCTTCAAATTGGCTACGTTTTGGGCTAGATTCAAACAGTTGGGCAGACGGATAGAATATACACTTGCAAGGTGTGCTCGCACTTGAGCAAGCATTGTATTTCTTCTTTATTCTCTAATTAATGAAATACATCTAGTAAGGGGCTTTGAGCTGCTAATTTCCCCTAGGTAAATCTTTGTGCATGTGTGATGTTTCCTTTTTCATGTCTATGATACTTGTTTTAAATGATGAATTAAATTTCGTAGATCAGTAGAATAGCTTCAAGTCTTTTGATTTAGAAAATTTCATGAGATGTTTTGAATCTACACATTAATTTCTACAAAATCAAAATTAATTACTTTAATTATAATTAATTTGTAGATATTATTATTATCATTATTATCTTTAATTATTTAATTAATTTATTTTTAATTTTAAAATTAATTATTGAATTTAACTAACCTAAAAAACCACTAGATTCAAGAGTCTGATTCACATTGTACATATTGTAATACAAAAAATTATATATAAATTTTTCACGGAACCTTAGATCTTCGTAGATTTTATTTAAATCAAATAAAAACCTTTTAGGCTTCCACATCCTTTCTCTTTTTTTCAAGTGGCTATAGTTTTTTAAAGTAAATACAAGATTTCAAGTGGCTATAGTTTATATATGTTAGAGTGAGAGGTCCCACCTCCATGTGGGCCTCCTGTCTCTCCTTGCCCGACTCCTTATTTAATTCCCTTGCAGGTTTTCCCTTCCTCCAACCTCCCGATATCATCCTCCACCATTACCACTCCACCCTCCATCCTAGATACTCAACACTCTCATCATCCCTATCCCTTCATTCCCCGGATCTTCCTTTCCCAGGGGCCCAAGGCCTCATCTCCCTCCTCCCACTCATATACCACCTTATGACTCCCACTATCATTATGGATGATATTAGCCTTTCATATATTTTGTTTTTAAATCAACTAATTTTAGTTAATTTTTAATTATTACAAATTATATTTTTAAATTTTTTAATTTTATTTTATTTTGTTATTAATTTTGTACCTTTTTATCTTTTGTTGATTTGTACATATAATTGATTTGATCTGTATATATTAATAACTATTTCTTAAGAATTATTTAATTTAAATTAATTTTGCTATTAAATTTATTAATATAGGTTAAAATTAAAATTTTAATAAAAATGTCCAACTTTTGCTCAGACATACATTTTCCAACACACATGTAGCTTTGACAATCCATCTTTGGAGAGTGAGATCATGAGTTCTATTTTTCCAATGAGACCCAAGATGGCTCATTGAAAAGCTATTATAGTTGAGAACAGTATGAGTGAAATATATTAAACAAATATGCACATTTAATATGCCTCAAAGTTGGCAGAATATGGATCTATGAAATTGTAACAAAAAAATAATTTGGAAACAATTGTTAGAACAATTTGATCTACCAAAACTTTTGTTGTTGCAATTTGGTTTGATGAAATCCCCCTTGAGCCATATAAATATTGAAAGGGATCAACATGAAGCACAATTTTCCTTTGATTTATTTATTTAATTTGATTTTAATTGGAGAGTTCCCTTTCCTAAATTTTGGAATTTTCAGTTTGGTGAGCACATTAATTTATTTCATTTCATTTTTTATTGGCTTTTGCAAATTTGTTGTGAAAAAATCAAGTACAACGTATCTTGGAGCATTGTGTTGCACCAACAAAGGAAATGAAGAGGATTTGTAGCTCCAAAATAAATGGATTTTAAACTTTTTCAATAACTCTCCATTTTTTTCATTCCTTTCGTAAATTATAAATAATCTTTTAGAGAATGAGGAAGTGTTTCCTCTCCTCTGCAACTTAGGAGTCTTAGCAGTTTTCCAATGATATTTTGAGATATAGGTAGGGAGAAAAGCTCAAATTTGGGTTATTGTGGGTTTTCTTTTTGAAAGCAAGACTTTTATAGTAGGTTGAGCCTACACTTTTGCATCTCTTTCCCTTTAGTGGTAGAGCTTATGGTTTGGGAGATATTGTCAGAGATCGAATCAAGGAACATAGAAGAAAGACCATGTTTCATCAATTTTTGTTTAGATACTTTTATTAAGAATACAAATTCATATTTTTCTCACAGATCCATGTTAATTCTTTCATATTGTGTACTTTTGTCTTGTGTAAGAATGATTATGTTTTAGATCATCTACCTAATCTATTGGTTTCATAGATCTATTACTAATTCTTGATTTTCTCTAGTTCTTAAATTGGATTTTTGAGTAACTATTTACTCACAAATTTGCGATGTAAAATTGATTTAATTACGATTATAATTAAGTGAACTACTTCCTAGTTTTAATGGCTAATTATTTATTGTTTTAAGATATCCAAACAGAACATGTTTTGCAATAACACTATCATCTATTACAACTATGCCATTAGCCTGGTAGTCATCTTAAAAGAGACATGTCAAATCCCCATCTTTTAAATTACATTTATCTCAGTTGGGTTTAGATCTACATCTTCCTAATTGACATGCCCTTAGGATTTCTCTTATGTCACTTACATATTGCGCAAGATTTGCATTTATATTAATCAGTACATTTTTAAAAGTTCCCTTTCGTAGGGGAAAACTTCGGGTGTGGTTTTGTTGAGCCCTCAATTTAACATAATGATTTATTTGATTGCATGTGCACAACAAGAGGGAAAGTTTGATTTCTTTCTTTTTGCTGGTAAAGAATTGATAACATCACAGGTCATCATGGAGAGTGAGGGGGTAGTTGGACCCAATAGAACCATTTGGAGCCATCATAACAAACAAATAAGAGTCTAATTTTGGTATCTAACCATGTGGCCTTCCCTAATGTTGATAAGGTCATTTTTGGCCATCTACACACCGATAATCGAATAAGTCTTAGCATGATGATGTGATTTTCAACAACCATCATTAGAAAGGGACTGAGGGAACTTCAAATTTTGAAGATATACTATGATGTCTCCATACCAAGGGTCTTATGAGGAGATCAAAAAGAGTTATTGACCAGGAATGACTCATCATAATTAGAATCCCAATCACATGGAATTTTCAAAATCAATTCTGTGAAAACCAAGGATTTCTTTTATTTTTCCAAAATAAACTTAAGATCAAAATCTTACAATATCAAAATCATTTTGTTTTATTTTCCCCCAATCACTTTCCCACTAAGGGGAAATTGAAAAGGATTGATGTCAACAAAAGAATGTTTTTCCTTAACAAAATATAATCATGGAGTTATTGGACATCATGGATTGGTGTTGTTAGTACACTATAATTCCTCTAGGTTGAGGAGAGGAACCCCAATGTATCCGTAATCCATTTGGAAGCTTGGAATATAAACCTTACATATTCAGAGAGGGCTCTCTCTATCTAAAACTTCAGTCACGTATCTTTTAGGAAAGGTATGGTGCTAAGAGGGATACAAATTTTAAAGTTTTGTTGGCAAGGGAGAAGATAGATCCATTGGGAAATACGGTCATAAAAGTTGATCCTTTTCGAGTAAAAGGATGAAGATAAAGAGATATACTTTATAATGGCGGTGTAGCTTATATTTTTGGAGATTTTAGCCAAATTAATTATGGGAGGGTGAGTAAAATATAGGAGGAAATTGCATAGAGAGCATCAAACAAAAAGATGAATTCTAAATGCCATTCATGTGGAAAACATAAATTGTTTAGCAAACTGAAACAAAGCATTTTTTAAAGAGAATTTTGAGACAAATATTTTTTCAGCTAAACAAGAAGATACATTTCAAATAAATATTGATAACATAAGATAACCTACAAATCAATGAAGAACATCTCGAAATGGACAAAGGAATCCAGGTAAAATTAGACCATTGTATTTGCAATGTCTAAAAGTTATATTAGAAAAATGCAGTACACAATGTATCCTCTTCTAAAACCTAACCAACAATTTACCTCATTACAATTACAAGATATATATAACAATAGAAATCAGTTCCCACCTCTAGGAACCAACTTCCCTAAAAGGATTTTTGTTTCTACCTAATGGGGTGAAAATAGAACTGTTTTTTCAGAAAACTAGGAATTTTTTGACTAAGGCTTTCTAAAATAAATTGTAATTAATTTAAAATTTACCTATATCATAAAAATAAATTAGATAACTTTTATACATAAAATTCTCAACGAAAAGGCTAATTGTGTGTAAGTGTAGTGCTGACGTTGTGCAACCTCCTAGTTCAGCAAAAACACAACATAAAAGCGCAAAGAATCGGTGGTTGATGTAGCTTCAGTAAATCCATGAGTTGCTTGATGACTGGTACATGTGTGAAATGATCTAGACAACATCATCTTCCTGTCTAGAAACATTATTCCATGATGCAAATCTCCAACTTTCAAAATTTCTCCTACAATAAAAGTCCAACTCTTGTGAAAGCATAGTGAAACCTGTCCTCCATGGGTCTTGACTAACACTGATGTATATGAACTAGATGAAAAGCTTGTTGATGATGTCAAAATTCTTCATATCCCTTTTCAAACCTCTACTCACTAACAAAATGACAAAATTCTTGATTTCCATCAAAACCCTAACCCTAATTCTTGGCCAAAACACAATTTTTTTTGTTTAATCTACTCTTTAAAAAAGGTTTTATGGTTTGTTGAGTCTAATTGACTATACTCTCAAGAAAGATTCAATCAGTACATTACCTCCTTATACAACCTCTTTCAACCATCATCCTTGGACAAAAAAATAAAAAGGCCAAAATTACTTTGATTTACTTGTTTGAGCATTCAAGCTTTGGATGCTTCAACCAACAAATTTGACTTACCTCTCTCCTTCTCCTATGTCTCCTTCAAAAGCTTCTTGGTAGCTTTAAACTCCTTCCTCGTGGTAGGTTTATGATGTCATATGTTCTCATGTTGCCTATGTAAGGAGAGGGGCCTCTTCAACATATACTTATCATTCTCCATTACTGGCTCATGCATGTTCGGAATATAATACATCTTCTTCCTAGCCATTTCATCCTTCTCCTTGAGTTCAACAATCTCACTGTGGGTTTTTTCTAATTTCATCCTCAACCCATTAAAAGTGTGTTGGCCCTCATCTATCTCTGTCTTCTTCTCTTCTTGTACTGACTTCTCTTCGTATATCTGCAATTTTCTAACTAAAGACCTAGTGACTCTAGCTAAAGGAGCTTCTACCTCTTGTAAGTCCTCTCTCACTATACTCTCCTTGCTTTTAGACTTTGTGACAGATTTTGTGGCCTTTGTCACTGGTTCTTCTTCATTAGCCTTAGCTATCCTTTATAGATAAATATTCTCTAATACACTATTATCATGATGTAATTGACTGATCACCATGTGTGCTTTCTTTAACTGATCTTGAAATTCTAGAATCTTGTCATCTTTATCACTTGGAAAAATTTCCACTGCTATAACATCAAAAGGCTCAAATGTTTACTCAAATGTTTGTTCCAAGGGAATTTTCTTTGTAGTAGATCTAGTCAGAGGCCTCTTGGAACACTTATCTACCTCAGGAGAAAAATACAACATATTACCATTCTTCTTTTATGACAGGTCTACAACAACTAGTTGTTTTTTCACTAAATATTGGTGATTGTATGTTTATTTCAAATAATGATGGCGTACCTTTATTTCCCAAAGAAGTGGTTGGTAAGTCAGCTGCCAAATTCGAAGAATCTATAAATGATTGCCATGATTGATTGTTCCTATTTATTTATGCCAACACCAACAATTTAGTCAAAGAGAAGTGGAAAACACTAGGTTCCACTTGTCTTTGATTTCCTTGAACTTTCATTTCCATCTTTCTTAGGCTTATGAAAACATAGAAGGGGAAACTCAACAAACTCTTTCCTATGAAGTGCATCAAAAGCCTAAAATATACACTCATAGGTTAAGTATCTTTGGATCGCCTTCAAAATTCTTCTATAGGGCTCAAGAAAGTATTTTCTATGCATAATAGCTCCACACTCTTCATTTATGTATTTGGGTTATAAGAAATATTTATAATTGGCTATGTCAATAGGCATGCCCTTGAACCACTACTCTCCTTGTAGAGGTATCTTTGTGGCAGCCGAGATAATGAGATCTAACACTAGAAGTGTGAGCCTTCCAGCCTTAACGTCTAATTAACTAAAACTCATGGAAAATTATTTGGTGAGGTCTACATTAAACCCATATATCTTCTCACAAAATATCATGCAACCAACTTGTTCAAAGGAAAAATCGAATTTATGGGTCTGAATTTATCAAAGTGAGGTATTAAGGTTCAAATCTCACAATATCATAAGAAAATTCAACACAAAGAGAAAGAACAATGTATTCTCAAAGAAATGCAACAACCTTGGAATTTAGAAGTTTGCAGGGTGTCAACACATTTCTTGGGCACATGGTAGTAATTTCAATGACATAAAAAATAATGGACTTCAAGAAAACAAAGAATTTGCACTTGGATAAAGAATTTGACCACTATCTTGGAAAAACAATGCTTTTCTTTGAGTGTAACCCCTGTTTTTTATTGTTGTACCCCGCCTACCTCCTTTGTCTTACAAACCTTAAGGGTTTATTAGCAATCTCTTCATGGAAAAATGAATGGCTTTGTGGGGAATTTGGAGGTTAACCCAAAACTTGAACCCCCAAGGTGGCTGAATTCAAATTTCAAGAATGGTGATGGAAATCTTTGAACCTCAATTATAAAATAGATTATTTGTCAGAAATGTAGTGCTAGCCTCCTAATCGTTGTACCAATGTGATGTCATGGAAAGTTGTGATTTGACAATCTAACTAACCCAAGTGATCCTACAAATATATGCCAATGATGGTAAGAAGTGACACCGTGACCTTACTCATGTTTTTTTGGTGAAACATGACCCTAGACTCATTTAACTCGACCTCTTAGTATACCAATGACTATTTCATGATCTTTCACACTCTTTGACATATTTACATTCAATAATGAAATATTATTCTATATTAAGACCAATATATTGATCTCTACAAGATCATAGCAAGACCTATGTACATTTGCCAAAATGGTCTGAAAGAAAAAATTTGTTTTCTAACTACTATAATTATAGGATACTAACATTGGCCACAATGGGGATGGCATCCTCCTAGTGAGGTTCTGAGAACATTATGGACCATGTGCCTAACCATTGGGTTTATTGAATCCTTAACTTGACTAAAAGCAAAATCAAAATAGACTGATGTCTAACTCAAGACTTATTACATTATGAAAAATGGGAGCAGATCATCGAAATCTTACGATCTCCTCTTCAGGCTTCAAATTACGGTGTCAGTGGCCCACACCTATAGTACTAAAAATTGGATGGATATGTACAATGAAATGATCCAAATTAGGTGAAATCAAGACAAATAATGCTTAAGGGACCTTCCATTTACAGTCCCTTGAGCAAGAATATGTCCTATCAAATGCTATAGTAAGTAAGCATTACTTCCATGGAAGGCTCCAACATTGAATGATCCCTTCCAAAGGTTTTCAAATTTCCCATGTTTACCTTTATATTCATTTATGTTATCCCATTTCTAGACCAAGTAATCAGCCTAAAAATCCTCTGACTTTATCCTCTGATAAAAAATATTCTTAATTTTGTTATGAATTGCCTGAGTGTTGTTATACACTTCCTCTGTGGTTTGCTACAACTAAGTCATCTAATTTGTCCCACTCTACATATCATTTGGTTCTACATCTACTTCCTGTAATAATTACATTACTAGAATTCCCAAGGAAGAAGGGAAAACCACATGCATTCCATACACTAGTTGGAAACTTGACATACCGATTGACATTTTAGTGTTTACCTGATCAACCGAAAATGCATAAATAACCTTTTTGTGCCATCTTTTATTATTCTCTTATAGAAATTTCTTTATGGTATTTACGAGCATATTTTTAGAAGACTCTGTTAAAAAATTATGGGTAATATGTAGTAGAGTGAATCAGTACAATATAATATTTATGACAAAATTCAACCATTTTCACAGACTTGAAAGCAAAAACAATATCTATGATTATTCTATGAGGACATCTAAATCTGAAGAGAATATTAGCTTCCATAAGTTGTATTATGATTGTATTTGTTGTCAACTTGGTTGGAGTTTCTTCTATCCACTTTGTAAAATAATCCATGGCTACTAAGATCCATTTCTGCTCGGCTGAAGATGATTGATGAATTTCGCTAATGAAATCTGGAACCCATTGCTGGAAAGGTGTTTCAACTACAATAGGTTTCAAAGGTAAGGTTAAAATCCCCCTCTTTCCTTCAAAAATATGGCATTCATGACAACTTGATACCCTTTTATAAACATCAACAAATAATGTTGGCCAGTAAAAACCATCTCTGAGAATCTTGTTTATTGTGGTTTTCCAAAAATGGTGGCATCCATAATATCCTTTTTGAAATTCTTCCATAACATTTTGTGCCTCATCCTCCAACAAACAAATTAGGAACACACCTCATGAACCATTCCAATACAGAAGTTGATTTAAAATGCAGAATTTTACAACATTCAATTTCAGAAATCTTGCCTTTGTTTTTATCATCACTAACGGAGCCTGTAAATGTTGTAAAACATAAATGATGTTAGCATACCATGGAGAGGAAGAAAAAATTTTGGATACCTGTTGAGAAGGATCTAAATTGTTGTGATCGGACAAAGAAACCATAAAATTTATTTCTAACAAACTAATATTTGAATCTCCCACCAACTTAGCCAATACTCAACCATTTATCAGCTTAGTTGGCTTAATCTCCACATCATACTCGAGAATGGTCGACATTCATCTCCATATTCTACCTTCAAGATCAGGTTGGTTTAGGATGTCTTTCACAACAACATTCAGAATATAGGCAATCACATGTGAATGAAGCACATAAACACTAAAATCCTTTAAATCTTTAACCAATGTTTATGTTTATTCTCCATAATATTCTATTTAAGGGACAAATCTCCTAGACCTACGCTAAATAAGGCTATGGTCTCCTAAATTCCTTACTGATTTTTCTGCATAAGAATTGTTGCAATTGTATGTTCAGAAGTGAAAGAGAAAATAATGAAAGCTTTGGTATAATTAGGACTAGCTAAATAGGAGCACTATCCAAGGCTTGATTTACCTTGTCAAATGATGTATTTGTTTCAATAGTCCATTTGATTTCACCTTCCTTCCTAAGCATGCTAGTCAAAAATATAATAATTTCTTCCAAGTTAGGAATGAACCTTATCAAAAAATTTACCATACCCAAAAATCATTGTACCTCCTTCTTATTCCTCGGTTTGTCAATTTTCCGAATTGTAGCAACCATGTTTGGATCAATTTTTATGCCATCCTTAGAGATGATATGTCCTAACAATTTCCTCTCGTGCATTGCAAAATGTGACTTCTTTGGATTAAGGGATATGATATACCTTGTGCACTTCCCAAAAGCATGTCTTAAATGCTTCAAATAATTTAAACCAGGGTTTGAAAACACAATGATATCATCAACATAAACTACAATGAAATTTTCCTTTTTGCCAGCAAATGTAATATCCATGGACCTTTGAAATGTGACCCCTGCACTCATCATTCTAAAGGGAATTTTTGCATACAAGACTCTACCCGAGGGAGTGATGAAAGTTTCCCTTTCCTTGTTATCAAGATGCATAAAGATCTGATTTTATCCTTAGAAACAATCAAGCATGGACATCCTTCTTGATCCAACCACCTTCTATAGTATATGCTCCATCTTAGGCAAGGTGTAATTGTCTTTTAAAGACACCTTGTTGAGGCTTCTGAAATGTACACAAAACCTTATCTCTTCTGTTTTCTTTGTCACATGGACCGAATTGGAAATTCATTTTGAAAACATTAAGGGGACAATAATTTTTTCATCAAATGGTTTTCTAAGTTCCTTTTCCAGAAGAGTTAAGAATAAGGGGATTTTCTTCTCAACTTTTGGTTGAAAGGGTTTTGATCCTACTTGATTGGGATTGGGTGTTGAATGATGCTCTTATGATACACTTTGAGGTCCTCATATCCCAATGCAAAAAAAAATAAGTATTATTTTATGAGGTGAAGGTATTTATTTCTATCTTTAGGAGTAAAGGATATCAAAATCTTGACAATATTAGATTGTTGTCCTATCCCTATATTGCAGTCTTCTACTTCGGTTTTAGTAGGAACTACCTCTGGATTCTTCGCTATGTCATTTTGGTCAAATAACTTCTCAGAATGCACTAACCATCTTGGAATTGTATTGTTCTACAATTCCATAACATCCATATCTACCATTTTATTCTCAAAATCATGTAAGTATGAACCCATTACATGTTCTTCATCCTCACTGAAATAGTTTTCTTCATCTATGCATAAATGGAAAAATTCCTCAATGATTTGCGAAAAAAATCAAGTTGCTTGTCATTTTTGAAAACTTGCAAATATTTCACATTATATTGGATTGTTGGGCTATGTTTTAATTGTATTTCATATTTCCTATTGGAATATATGGGAATCCAAAACATACTAGATGAGGTGGATAATGCATATACTATCATATTCTACTCTCTAGAAATCACAGATAAATCATATTTTGATAATAATTGCAACATTTCTAGGAAACAAATCCTATAGGCCCTCATTCTAGGGTGTTTATTTTGATACATACATTTAATTTCACTGATAAAAAAACTATGAATATCCATGAAATTTGATCCTCTTTCCTCCCAAATATTTGAAAGTAAGCAATCCCAAAATCAATGATTCCTACTCGACCACAGTGCTTGTGTAGTCGAAGGCTAATTTGTAAGAACATAACCTTTACTTGTCCACCTTTTGAATGATTATACTCACACTAGCTCTAGGCCCCTCTTTGTTGATTGCTCCATCAAAATCCATGTTGCAAAGGCCATCTCCGTCTTCCTTATGTTTGGATTTTCTTCCCTACAATTCACTTACATTCTCCTTTGATATGATGTCCCTATTTTGAGTGGCTTCCTCCAAACATAAGTCATTGTATAATATCAAATAGTCCATATTATAATAAATGAATGAATATGATGGTTTTTACGACTTCCTTTCCACTCACCATGTACTTCATTAAATTTCATCTATATAGTCTCCTTCAATGTCCGGAAATAGGAATTATGCATAAGACATGTCCATTTGGAGAGTACCCTTCAACTTTGTAGACCAGGACCTTGATAAAAGCATACCAAATTTTGGGGGAATATCAACAAAAACTAAGTCCCTCACTAAGATCTTTGTTGGGATTTGAGTGAGAGAGACCACCAAATACTTTATCAAGCTCAAGCATTTTACCTTGCTTGAATGAAACGAAAATAGATCATTATAAGGCCTTGTCATGTCCAGACCAAGCTTTTCCATAATCACCTTTGGCATTAAGTTATGTGATGCACATGAGTGTAGAATTTCATTGTGTAGAATTATATCATCAAAATTAAAAATGAAATAAAAAGGTGGGAAATATCAATCTTGAGAATCTCCATCTATTTTTGGACCAAATAGGAGTTCACGATGATCATCATTCAAATTAATAGTATCTAGAACATCTCCTATATTGAGTGCTTTAACAATTTGAATTTTTTATGTATCATTCTTGATTAGTTCATTAAGTGGAACATAGATTTTTATTTTATATATCTCATTTTTTAAACTGAAATAAGATTGACATTTCTCTACCTCTTTGATGGTTGTGTCTTGCTTTTCTAGAATCGTCTTTGGAGGATCAACTTTCTTTTGACTAGAAGTAGCTGCATCAACTTGTTGAAAATGGCAACAAGAAATGATAAAAATAGAAGTGCTAAAAATAGCACTACTATAAATAGTAGTTTGGATACGAGTGTTGGACATAGAAATAAGGAATGAAAAATGGAAGTGCTATAAATAGAATTTCTATAAATAGCATTTCGGGATGGATTCCAATTTTAGTTAGTCCTGGAACTAAAATTGAGAAGTAAAATTCGAATTTGATCTTAGTAGTTGTTTGTAAAATAATTAATTAATTCATCTTGACTTAATTAGTTGTAGAAAATCAAACATGAAGTCTATGTGGGGACGTCCAACAGTTTCTCCATTGATTGAGGAATTTATCCATCAGTTAAAGAGATAAGGATGAGTTGTTATTTGAGCTGTAATTAGTTAGGTCAGTTAAATGAGTTAAGTATAATTAGATTAATTCAAACAGTTTGTTGAATTAATTGTGAGTTCAGCTAGTTAATGCTTGCATGCATGTAACTGTTGCTCTCCAGATGACTAAATATTCTCTCATAAATAACTCATGCATGCCAGTTCAGTCAGAGACCTAATTGAGATTAGAGGAAGGGATAGTGTACTATCAGTTCGAGGAATTCTCCTATATAGGAAACTCATCCATGCAAAAGGAATTATCTCCTCCAGGTTTGTGCGATTATTTATGAGCCAAGTGAGCTGTGTGAGGTGGGAATTCATACAAGTGGAATCACTGGACCCAAGAAAAACTATGCAAGGAAATAGGAGCCTTAGAGGGTAGAGGAGAAGGTTGTGAGAGCCTTTGACTGTCTATGAGCAGTATTGTTTTATTGCAGAGAGAGCAGGATATCTTGAGAGCTAATGCTTTTTGTAACTTGAACAAGATTTCCACTTGTATGATAATACAAAGATTGGGATTTTAGGCTGAGGCTTTCCCCAGGTTATTTTTTTGTGTTATGTGTGATTGCTTTGTCATTCTCAGTTATATGTGTTCTCTTGATCTTGCTCAATTCGATTAAGCTTCCATAAAGTGTTGTAGAAGTAGATCTTATATTTTGATTTAGTCTATTGCATAATCTATTGATCTACAGTGGGAATTTCTACACAACTTGGTCATTCTTTGGAAGATTTAGTGGAAATATTATGTTTGTCAAATTATATTGTTAGTGCACCTCCAAGATTACATTTTTACATTTATGAAAATGGTATTTTTTTTCTATTGGAGGCTTCTTTTTCCTAACAAACTTGTTTGGACTATTCAAAACCTCAGGTGGAATAGGGTCTGGATGGTGCCTAGTCTGTACTCTTCTTGAAGCTAGTTTCCTATAAGAATTGATTAATTTGATTCTAAATGACTAAATATTCAGCCTATCATCCTCTAGTTCAATACCACCCTCAAGAACCCAATTTGTCTCTAATTAGAAAATTTTCTAAGGGAAGTCTTCAATATTTACATTCCTTGGTAATGACACAACTATGTTAGTACTTTGTAATTCCTTCGAGATTAGGAGAGCAAGCCAAAGGTAACCAAAAACCACTTGGAAGATTGGAATATAGCCCTTTCAGCTTCAAAGAGGCTCCCTCTGTTTAAAACTTCAATCAATTATATTTTAGGCTATGTATGGTGCTCAGAGGGATACAGATTTTAAGGGTTTGCTAGCAATGGAGAAGAAAAACGTGTTGGGAAATATGATCATAAAAGTTGATCCTTTTCCAGTAAAGGGATGAAGAGAAAGAGTCATCTTCTATAGGGGCATGTTAGGAAGTCTTTTACGATTTTTTAGCCAAATTTGTTGTGGGAGGGTGAGTATAAGATAGGTGTAAATTAAATATAGAGCATCAAACAACATGATCAATTCTAAATTCCATTCATGTAGAAAACATAATTTTTTTAGCAAACTGAAACAAAGCACTTTTTAAAGTGAATTCTGAGACAAATATTTGTTTTTCTAAACAAGAAGACACATTTCAAAGCATCAATGATAACAAAAGATAACTTACAAAATGAAGAATCACATCTCCAAAACAACTGAGACATGAATCCCATTAAAATTAGACCTCCCTCTTTTCATTCACTAAAAGATATATAAGAAAAGTGCAGTACACAATATCTCCTCTTTGATAACCTAATAAACCATTTTATTTATTACAATTAAAAGATAAATCAGACTAAAAAAATCGGTTCCCACCTCTAGGAGGTAAATTCCCTAATAGGATTTTTATTTCTACCTAATGCAGTGAAAATAAAATTGTTTTTTTAGAAAACTAGGAATTGTTTGACCAAGTCCTTATAAAATAAATTTACATTAATTTCAAAGCCTAAATTGAGCTCCAAGGCCCTTATATGCCTCAGAATATTAACCAAGACCATAAAAATTAATTACATAACATTTAGACATAAAAATCTTGGTCAAAAGGCTTACTATGTGAAAGTGTAGTGACGGTGCTGCGCAACCTCCTAATTTAGCAAAAACACAACATAAAATCGTAGCAAAGTGGTAGTTGATGTAGCTTCATTCAATCCCTGAGTTGATTAATAACTGTTAAACATGTGAAATGATCTAGACAACATCATATTCCCCTCTAGAAACCTTATTCCATGATGCAAAGCTCCAACTTTCAAAATTTCTCTTACATCGAAAGCGCGATGCTTGTGATAGCACAACGAAACCTGTCATGCATGGGTCTTGACTAATACTGAGGTCTTTGAACAACATGAAAAAATTTCTGATGATGTCAACATTTTCGATACCCCTTTTCAAACTTCCACTAATGAGAAAAATGACAAAAATCTTGGTTTCCATCAAAATCATAACCCCAATTCTTGGCCAAAATACAAAAAATGTTGGTTAAGCTTCTCTCTAAACAACGTTTCATGATTTCTTGAGTATAATTTATTGTATTCTCAGCAAACCTTCAAAGAGTACATGACCTCCTTATAAAACCTCTTTCAATCATCATCCTTGGACAAAAAAACAAAAAGGCCAAAATTGCTTCGATTTACCTATTCTAGCATTCAAACTTTGGTTGCTTCAGCCAACAAATCCAGGTTACCTATGTTCTTCTTTTGTATCTCATTCAACTGTTTCATTGTAGGTCTCAAATCCATGCTCTTGGTAAGGTTTTGGCTGCATATTTGTTTGAGTTGTCGTTGTAATGGGAGGGACCTCGTTATCATATACCTAGTATTTTCCATTGCTGGCTCATGCATGTCCAAGAGATCATACATCTTCTCCCTAGACATTTCATCATGCTCCTTGAGCTCAACAATATCACTATGTCATTTTTTCAATTACATCCTCAACCTATTAAAAGTATGTTGGCCCTCATCTATATTTGTCTTCTTCTCTTCTTGTAGTGACTTCTCTTCCTGTATCTACATTTTTTTAACTAAAGACCTAGTGACTCTAGCTGAAAGAGCTTCTACAGATGGTGTGGCCTTTGTGATTGATTCTTCTTCATTATCCTTATTTTTCCTTTCTAAAGAAACCTTGTTCATTTCCCTATTATCATGATGCAATTGAGTGATCACCATGTGTGCTTTCTTTAACTATTATTTTAATTCTAGAATCTCCTTGTCTTTATCAATTGGAACAATATCCTTTGGTATAACCTCTAAATGTTCAGATGGCTACTGAAATGTTTGTTCGAAGGGCAGTTTTGGGAGAAAAATGCTCTACAACAAGTAATGGTATTTTCAAAGAACTTCTAGTTTGTGATTGTATGTCTTTTGCAGCTGATTATGGTGTCTCCTTCTTTCCGAAAGAACTAGTTGTCAAGTCAGTTGCCAAATTTGAAGAATCTATAAATGAATTCCACGATTAATTCCTCCTATTTAATTCCTCCAAAACCAACAATTTATTCATAAAGAAATGAAAAATACTAGGCTCCACCTGGATTTCTTTTCCTTACACTTTGTCTGGAATCTTCGTAGGCTTCCAAACAAATAGAAGGGAAAATTCAATGGATTATTTCCTGTGAAGCACATCAAAATCCTAAAATGATATTGATATATCCTCTCAAATCTTCCCTCATAGGTAAATTATTTATCGATTTCTTTTAAAAGCTTACTGTAGGGCTCAAGAAAGTATTGTCTATGTACAATAGCTCCATACCCTTCATTTCTATATTTTGGTTTCAGTAAATATTTATAATTGGCTATGTCAAGAGGCATGCCCTTGAACCACTTGTCTCCTTGTAGAGGTATCTATGTGGTAGCTAAGATAGTGAGATCTGACACTGTAAAAGTGAGCCCTCCAACACTAACATTTTATCCACAAAAAATGATGGAAAATTCTTTGATGATTTGTACATTAAACCCATGGATATCCTCGCAAAATCGCGTCCACCCAACTTATTCAAAGCGAACTATGATTGATATGCCTGAATTTATGAAAGTGAGGTCTTGAGGTTCAAATCTTGCAATATCACCTCCCTTATGTTTTTTACCTATCTTGTGTTGACAATATTTTCATAGGAAAGATGAATTACAAAGTTCCTTCAATGCAACTTGGTGTATATCAATTAAGAGAAAAAAATGAGGTATAAAGGATGAAATGGAGGTTAGACTGAAGTTTTATGACAACTAAAAACAAAAACAATCTTTGCATGGAAGGCTCAAACATCACAATTCATATCCCTAACCAAAAACAACAACCAGTTAGAATTTGCTTGGTTAGAGTGGAAGAATTAAAACCACAAATGTAGTGCCAAAAGCACAACAGATAGAAGAAAAAAATTCTTCTTGACCTTTGACGAAGGAAACAACCAAGTATGAAGTTTCAAAACACTTGAATGATATGTCAGGCCTCAATATCTAGGTGGAAAACAATTTGTGCATTTCAAGTGAGGGTAAGAACAAGAAAACATAGCGCAAAGACAAAACATAGTGTATTCTCCAAGAAACATAGCAAGCTATCAATTCAAATTTTTCTAGGGTTTCAATGCATTTCCTTAGCACATGGGAGTAATTTCAATGACCTACAAAACAAATGGCTTAAAAAAAAATTGGCGCATGGATAAGGAATTTGACTATTGACTTGGAAAAACAAAGCGCCAATCTATGAGCAGAGCACCTTTTGGTGAGGGCACTTCGTTCCTTGCCTCATTTACACAACGAACCCTAAGGGATGCTTAATGACCTCCTAATGGAAAAATGAATGGATTTGTATTTCATTTGGAAGTTAACGCAACAATTGAACTTCCAATTTGGTTGAGTTTGAATTTCAAGAACAATGATGACAATATTTGAACCTCAATCATAAAATGCAGTAGTTGTCAAAAGCGCACCACTAACCTCCTAATAGTTATACCAATGTGATGTCATAGAAATTTATGATTTGACATTCTAACTAACCCAAGTGACACTAGAAATCTTTGCGAATGATGATAAGGCATGACACAATGAACTTATGTTTTTTTGGTGAAGCATGACCCTAGAATCATTTTAACCAAAAATGAAATTTTATTCTATACTAAGACTAATAGCTTGATTTCTACAAGATCATAGCAAGACCGATGTACATTTTCCAAAACACTTTGAAAGAAAAATATTTGTTTTCTGACTACTATAATTATAGGATACTAACAATGGATCCAACGGGGATGACGTCCTCCTTGTGAGGTGCGAAGAACACCATAGACTATGTTCCTGGCCATTGGGTTTATTGATTCCTTAACTTTAGTCAAATAAGACTAATGACTAACTCAAGACTTTTCACATTTTAAAAAATTGTAGCAAGACATCCAAATCTTGGGGCCTTCTCTTCAGGCTTGAAATTTTGGAGTTAGCTACCGACATCTACAATACTAAAAATTGGATGGATATGTATGATGAAATAATCAAAATTGGTTGATATTAGGTAAACAATACTTAAGGAGATTTCCATTTATATGCCACCCAATAAGAAATTTTCTTGTTAAATCCTTTAGTCAGTAAATATTACTTCCAGGGAATGTTGCAACCTTGAATGCTCTCTTCCAATGGATTTAAAAATTCCCATGTTTACCTTTACCTTCATTTCTAGCATCCTACTTCAAGAGCAAGTGACTAGCTTGAAAATCCTCAACCTTGGTCCCCCGATAAAGAATCTTCTTAATCATGTCCTGAATTGCCTGAGGATTTTTAAATGCTTCCTATCTAGTTTGTTGCAACTAAATCATCTAATTTATCCCACTCTACATGTCATTTGGAATACATCTACTTCCTACCAGAACTTTATAAATGGAATTCCAAAGGAAGATGGGAAAACCACATGTGTTCCATACACTAGTTGGAAAGGTGACATACCAATTGAATTTTTAGTGTTTACTCGATCAACCCACAATTGGAAAGGTGACATACCGATCGAATTTTTAGTGCTCGACCCACCAACATTAGGGAATGTCCCCAGTATGAAGTCCCAACTAGACCTCACATCGTTTGGTGTAGGAGTCCCATCTGGTACAATTTCCCAGTTACCATTATCTTAAAGATTTTCCTCAACTCTTACTTGTTAGCACATGAGAGTGGTCTGCTTTGTCTTCTGAGAAGTGAGGTTCACATGCCTGGTGAGTGTAAGTGTCACTTCTGTCAATAGTTCTTTCACGTATAGGTAGAGGGTGGGATTGAGTCCCAAGTCGGATGAGAGAAGTCCCAACTCTGTTAGGAACAAAAAACACAATAGGACATGCACAACTTCCATTGGGACAGTCCACACAGATGTAGAAGTCACAACACACAACAGAAGATAACACGTATAACACTCAGAAAATTAGTCCACACAAGTTCAATGGTTGTTACAAAAAGTTTTATGTGAATGGTATGTCTGATGTCCGAGAGAGTAGTCCACAAGGGGAAGAGATTGCTAACAACACATTTCAATTAATATATTATGTATTCCAATAAGTGAAATAGTTCAGATGTACAATACAGGTTAAAGAAACATGCATCGAAATTGTTAAAGATTAGTGTTAGAACAATTACAATACATGTGTGAAAATGTGCTGGCCTTTTGGAAAGCTTCTAAATTAAGCAAAAGTTCTAAGATGCATCATTACACTATACATCACTAACCCTAAGTGCAGGGCATTGGAGCCACTACTTACTCCTCAAAGAAAATATTAGAGACTTTCTTGGCTATGTGGGAGGAGTTGAGGTGAAAAGTATTTTGCATGTACAAATGAGGGGGTATTTAGAGCCAAAGGTGAAGACTGACCCTTGAGGTTGTTTGACTTCCCTCGTGAATATTTGACTTCCATGACTTTTCAACTTTACATGACGCTTTTTACAAAAGAGGGTCTCTTGGACTTCCAAGTTACATTACATTCATTGACAACATAGCCCATAGTGGAGATGTGGGCGACATGACTGGTGACATGACTCGACATTACAGTGCTAGTACATTCATACTATTGCTGGAGTGCATGTTGAGCTAGAGTGTTGTTGGGTGATGAATGTCTTCATGGTGTATCACAACTTCACCTTCGCATGAAAAATTGCATAGAGTCTTCAATGGTCTCGGTTCGCTTGATGATGCTTAGGAATGTTGTTCCTTTCTTACATGTTGGAAGGCTTGATAGGCTCATCTGTTTGCGAAAGGTTCATGTTCGTCCGTTCTTCTATTTGTGAGCACATCTTGCATGTTTTCTTGTATATCTATCCATGAACATATCTTTGCATGATCATCCATTTGCAAGCACATCTCTTTGCATGCATCATTGGTTCGTTCATTGGTGAACCTATTCTTCTGTATGTGCTCGCTTCGTTCATCACATTCACCATCTTTCCATGTTTGTTGGTGTATCTATGCCTACAGTCACTCATGATGAGAGGACATGTAACCGAAAACGTCCTTGTCTACCATGGCACAGGATCATTTCGCATGCAAGTGACCGAGAGAGGCAACAAGGTGGTGAAGCAGGATGATGGATTTCGACACTACTGATGGAAACGTTGCAAGAGTCACTTAGTGATGAAGATGGGTAATCCAAGTCAAAAGTGACTGTCTATGAGGTCTAGCTCAGCTAGAAGGAAAAATTACACAAATTTTTGGAGGGACAATCGGAGCTGCGGGAAGGAAAAGTAGGTAGGATCTACGCAGTTTCCAGATTGAGTAGGAAGCATCAGTTGGAAGGCCAAATCTGCACAATTTTCTAGAGGAACAGGTTAGGCTGAAAGGAGGGTTAGCAGGTGGAGTTTGCATAATTTTTGGGAGGAATTTTTTGGGAACTTGGCAGCCAAACCTTCACAATTCCTAAAGGGAACTCGCAATTGGCTACGAGGTCACTCGCAGCAAAAACTACACAATTCCTGGAGGGAACTGGGTGTCTATTGCTAGGAGCTTTTTCCAGAGAAAAATTCACTGATGCTGGAAGGCCAACCAACTGATCATCTCTGAGAAATTTCTAAGCTGAGTGGACTACTGTTCAGCAGAAGGCCTGCTCATGAAAACTACACAATTTCTTGGATGAGTAGTCAGTTGACTATTGGGATGAATGAGTCAGAAAAATGTGCAATTTTCTCAGGGAGATAGGGATGGGCACTCAGTGTCTATTTGGCCTATCTGCAAAATTTCCCTAGTGAGATGAGCGATTAAGTTCATTGGCCTCAGCACAATTTTTGAGGGGAGTGAGTCTCGTGGTTCCTGTCAAGTGGACTGTCTCGGTCGACGATTGAAAGTGGATTGGATTTCTTGCGGCAAGTGCAACTTGAAAGTACTTGCTTGATGCTTCTGCACTATTCTAGTTGATGGTCGATCAAGTCGGTGGCAAGGTGATGGTCCAGCCATCAGAGGGGAGTCTGGTCATCATAACTTCAACAAAAATGACTAAGTGTGTGAATGATCAAAAGATGCATAGGTGATCATGGAAACACACACTCTCGTGACTCGACGATGAAACAACTCAAACCATCCAGACACACATTTTCAACAAGACTAACCAACAATGCAAGTGACAACTGTGACACCCACACTTGACTATTCATTGATCGACATGACAATTGTGGGACAATGAATGTGACTGTGTGTGTGAGTGAGAAAGATGATTTCTGTTATCTCAAAATCAGGTCCTAATAGGTTGCTGATCAAGCTGACTCTAAGTAACTATTTCAAACCTACTTTAGGCTGAGGCTTAGCCTCCTCAACCTAAGAGGGCTCTCTCAAAAAGGGGTTAATGATTTTGATTATAGATAAGATGGATAACTCTTGTAGAACAACTATGAGAGTATGAATGGTGGAAACACATTTAACAACTATCCATTGGGATTATGGAGTCAACAACATCTCAATATGACAATGAATTCAACCTTACATAGAAGTCAGGGCATTCAACATTTAAAATATTCATAACAGAATAAGTCAGATAGGACCACACAGTCTATGAATGCATACAGGAAGTTAGAGCACCTCAAGTGAATTCTAAGTGATTACACATTCATACCATTGCAAAAATTAGGGAAAGGACAACATCACACATTCTGAACATAAAACCCCTCATGAATCTTGAGAAGTAAAGCCAAACATGTATTATCAAAATAGAGTCTTACATAAGCCAAATATCAGCCTTTTTCATAAAATTTCCAACCCTTTTTACATTGTTGCTCCAACTATATATAGAGTTCTTATTCCACCTAATTGAGATTCCTCCTCAAGCATGAGGGGAACTCGAAAACTACTTCTATTACTGACAGCTATTAAACTTTAACTACTTAATAAATACAACAAACTGTTAACTAGAGTTTTTAGAGATCTAATTCAAATAGGACTCTAACTTCATATTACACAAATAATGGTTTTGATTAGGATCATTCTCGTTCTTTGACATCTGGTCCTCTTTTAGTTTGGCTGAGATGGGTGTTCAATGCTCCATGCTAGTCTTGTATGCCATATCCTCTCCACTGTTCAGAAATATAGGAAACTACCCTTGCTACTCGGTCTTATGGTTTTCAAATCCACAGAAGCCAATTTTTCATCTTTGCTTTCCAAAACGTGACAGGTGGCCACGTTTATTGATGTGTTGTCCACTGTTTCTAAAACCAAAAAATGCATTCAGGCTGTCTTAATATATTTGAACCGTACTTAAACTGCTTACGTTATGACAAAATGCAAATTTGGATCCAAACCATTTTTCTCCATCTGTCTTAGTCTGATTGATTGCTGTAGCTTCAGATGTCTCCTTGCATTCATTTGTTCCTCAAAATTTTCCCGCTTCTTCTTCAAAATTGGTTGATTTATATTGGAACCATCACCTTCAGCAGTTTTGTAGCACGCTACGAAGCTGCTGAGTTGTTTAAAAGACATTGTTCTCAACCCAAAAAATTTATTAATCGAACACTTTGTTGCCAAAACTTTCTTTAAACTTTCCAAAACTGAATGGACATTTAGAATTCTTCAAGAAGGTGAGATCAAGCAAACTCATCAAAACTTAAAAGATAATCTTACTTGAAATCTGATTTCATTTAGAAGGTTTCTTTAGCTGGCTTAAATGAGCCTTTAGATCTTCTATTTGTCTCTTCATAGTTTTGTTCCCAGCTCTCAGTTGCATATTAATCATCTTGATGTACTTGGCTTCTTTGATTGCTGGCACTGTCCAAGTATGAAATTGCGTATTACAGTCAACCACCTCTACAACTACATTCTCCTCCCATAGGGTTTTAATTCTGTAATAATTAGCTCATATGATGGCATCTCTTCTAGAAGCTTTCTTCAGTCTGGCAATCTCATGCTTAGCTGATTCCAATTTACTTTTCAAGTCTGCTATATTGTCTTCTTTGGATGTGGCGACTGTTTTGCCTGTGTTTTTTCCTTGTTGGCGTTGTGTCTCTTCCCCTGTTTCCTCTGTTCTTGGTGGTACCTCCTGTACTTGCTGAAATCTCCTTGTTATATGTCTCCTGGGTTTAAAAACAAATTGTTCACCTTGCTCATCAAATTTAAGCCTTTTTGAGGCTTTGGTTTTCTTTGTACTCTCTTTTTCTAGTTGTATCAATTCATCTTGAGCTAGTAAGGATTCCTCAAAGTAAATAGCCTGCAATAAATTATTTAGATTTCCCTTTGAAACTGGACTTTCTTCAACCACTACTGCTTTACCTTTTTCTTCAGCCATCTCACTTCTGGTTCTTCTCTTTGAAACTACTTCAGTGGTGCTTGCTTCATGTACAATCTTTTTAACACGAGCTTTTTCCTTAGTTGCTTGTTGAGGTGTGTCTTGAATGATGAGTGGCTGTACTAGTTCTCTCACTTGTTTCCTTGCTTGTAATTTTGGAACTCTTTTAGCTCTTGCATCTGTTTGGAGATCCGCTATTGTGAGATCTCTTGCAGGTAGAGGACTGAGGCCACTCTGGCTTCTGAAACCAGCCAAAAAAATAGATGAATTCCAATCTTTGCCTACCTTTTGAAGCTCATCTAAGACCAGTAGTTTAATCAAACCATGATGAAACAGAAAGGTTTCACAATCTTCTTTCCTCAATTGTACTTTGTCACACATCTTACTCAAACTACGGAATAGATAAAAGGGTAGGTCAATGGAAACCTTCGCTGTGAAATGCAAAAGGAGCTTGAAATGGTATGAGTACACCTTGTTATACCTTCCTTCACAAGTCAAGTATTTTTGTAGGCAGGTGAGTAAATGTGCATAATATTCTTTGACATAGCTCCTGGGCACTGACTTACTTAAATCTGCATTTACAAACTCTTTCTTTAAAAACTCCTTGCAAAGATTCATGTCAAATTTGAAATTTTTGAACCATTCCTCTTGTCCTCGTGGAATCTCTATCACAATGGATATTATTTCAGGCGAGACCTGCAATTCTATCATAGATACCTTTGAATTTAAGCCTGTGAAATTAAGCGCAAATTCTTTGGTTACCTGTGCATGCCTTCCTTGTAACTTCTTGCAAAAATTCCAGTACCCGGCTTTTTTGAATGCTTTCTCCACCTCTTTATTCCTTAGTGCTATATCCAGGCCTTCAGGCTTGTTCCTTAGACATTTGCCAGATCTGTGTTCTTTTTTCTCCATTGATCTCTCCAAAGATTTGCAAACAAGGAATATTAGCTCTGGTTTGAACTATAACTTAGCTTCTTTTAGAATTCTGCCTCGCTTGAATTTGCTGCCTCGCTTCATCATACTTGTATTTGAACTTGAAATCTTGCCATTTGAAATCTTTCAAATTGCAATCTTGCAGATTTGTTATTCATGCAAGGTTTACAACCATCATTAAGATTTATGAACGGTGGCCTTTCTTGGAAATGATGATTCGTGCGTATCAACAGATCTAATGGTGGTGATAATGGCAATGGGTGGTGGAACGTGATAAGAGGAGTACATGAACTGACATGAGATGACATGGCCTATGATTCACCTAACGGAATTGAAATTTTGGGAAAGATTCGCTGCGAAATGTACGAATCCCTAATTTCGCAGTGCAGTTAGTTTGAAATTTGAATAATGCGCTGCGAAATTTCCTAATAGGATTTGCGCTGCGAAAACACTTTAATAGTATGCATGCGCTACGCAATTACCAAAAGTCTTGGAGGTGGATATCAAAATGACACGTGGCTATGAACCAATGGTGAATGAAGGAGAACCAATGGTAGATAGGAATATACTTGACTCATGACCTCTTAAAACTTCAAACTCTAAGGAAAAAAATGAAAACAACATAGACTAACACAACACTTTCATAGCAAACACAACAAGCACATATGAAGCAAAGACTTTTAGCATAACAAAAACATGGTCACTAGCATGACTTAGACAACAGCATGCAAAAATTTGAATGAAATGAACAAGCAAGGAAGATGCAAGGATTCACACGAGCTCATGGAGTGAACCCGAGTGTGTGTAGTCATAAAGTGAAACTCTTAAGGGAGGCTATGAAATTGGGTGTAGGCCAAAATTTTGGATGGTGATTGTAGTTGATACGACACTTGGTGACACACCGGTAGAACTCCAACTTCTCTGTTTCAATTCATTGCTAGCATAGGGCCTTGGTGTTTCTAGGAGTATTGAATCACTGTGCAGGCTACTTTAGTTTTGCCACTTACCCCATGGACATACATGGTCTAATATTTGACAACTCAGTCAAACAGAACCAATAGTTTAGCTTGATCTCAGCGTTTCGAATTCGGGAAGTGTAGTTTAGCTCGTGAGTTGAATATTTTCAGATTATTTTTTATCTCTGGTGTTGCTCCACTTCCAGCATGCCTGGACAATACCCCGACAAATTCACGCAGCAACACACACATTGCTCCACTGCTAGTGAACCTGTACAGTACCCTGGTGGAGTTGCATGCTTCACCTCTCTACGTAGGAAGCCTTTATTTTCTTTTTCCTTTGTATTTTTCAAGAGGATTGTGCGTAGGGACTTATTTATTTTTGGGGTGAAAGAGGTATCCCAACTTATTTAGATTAGAATAGGTTGTTCCTTCAGAGAAGCATGTATGACCTCTGACATAGGATTGCTTGTTTAGATTTCCCCTTCTCTATTTCTATTAGTTGGATGAGCTTGAACATATAGAGCAGAACCCTGAGTATAGGCATGGGGCTTCCTAGTGTGGACACAGGTTCATGGTTCGACCAAAAATTCCCTTCCAGATGGTTCGTATTTTCCGTCAAGACTTCATTGGCCGAAGGTTAGAACCAAGCACAGATAAGATGGACACAAGACTGGCAAAGTGCTACAGTGTCACAAGTCTCTTTAAATTTCAGCCACATACTCTATTCAAGAGCCAGAATGTAGTAGTTGGAAGCATTTATTTCTAGAAACAAAAATAGTAATATACCAAGCAAACAAAACAAACAACACAAATAGTAAGAAAAGCAAACAAAGTGAAAATAGCAATAAGCAAGAAAAGCAACCAAGTCAGCGAGCAAACAATCATGCAAACCAGAAATCAAAGACAAGAAAAAAAGAAAACACTACTCCTACTCGTACATTAAATGGTTGGGGTTACGTTCAATGAAATTTCCAATGAAGCCACCATAGGTGTACTTGACCTATGGCCACCAAGATACAAGCGATTAAAACAGATAAAAAATAGTGTGCAACAAAAAAATTGAAAAACTTGCACACGAGAGAGAATGTCTCACCTATGGGTGGAAGAATGTGTCACAACCACCCAACACACATTCTTACCTCTTCCGTGACTACCATTCTTCAACAAATCTCGGAGGCCTCTTGTGAGTGTGTGTTGTTCTGCACCAAGTTTCTTAGCGAGTGCAAGGAATGACTGAATGCCTTTACCTACAACATGACTCACCAAGTAAGATTGTTCTAGCCACTCAACGATTAGATCATAAAATTCATGATGGTTGTTCTGAAAGATTCATGATTTTTGAGTAGACGGATTCCTGATTCGAGAAAGGGGATCACAATGGGAATCTAATACAGATAGATAGATCTTGTCATTATCATCAGTCATGTCAAGACAGTAAGGGCTTGCCATAGCAGTGAAAGATGAAGTGCCTCACTTGCATGATAGAATTCTAGGAATAAATATGTTAGATGGTGAAGATCATAGTGTGTGAAGTGATTGTCATTGGAAGTATTGTTTGGAAAATGATAAACTACATGAAAGCCACCCCAAGATAGAAGAGAAATCCAACCATTCAGTCAAGATGCTGGATTCCCAGTTTGACATGAACAAAGAAATATTTTGAACAATTGTATGAATTCTCTAAATGAGGGAACCATGCTAATTTTTCATTAGGCATGATAGAACACCCACCTGCAACTCGTGAAAAATTGCGTAGGAATCATCATCATAACAGAAATGTAGAAAGGATGTCAGCATTGTGAATTTGTGAAATCAGTTGAGCTGTGGTGAAATGAGATTAACTTGATTCGCGTGATAGGTTGTGTGCTCGTCATCACACAGGAAGATTGCTGGTGCGATGAGTGGGTAGATTTCACGTGCAAAATTTGAAAAAATGTCGAGTTGATTACGAGAGAGAACATCTAATAAGCGTGATTTTGGATAGAGATGATCAGCTTCACTATCTTATGATTGGATGAGGGACAAACACTCCCAATGTGAACTGGATGTAAGAGAGGTGCATGAAGATAGACATGTTGTAACGGACTCGTGGATTTGACCATTAGTGAAAATCTAAAATTTTGAAATATCATACCTCGAATACTAAATATTCTTTACACAGGGATCCATGTCGAGTGCGACCATGCATATAGATGGATTGTGTGTGAGAAACAAGACCTTATTTGGTTTGAAGGGCTTATCAAAGTCACGAGGCCCTGACATAACCATCACTAGACGTTGAAGTCCCTAGACTCCCTAGCATATCCTGAAATTTTCTAGAATTGAAAAATTGCATTTTTGGATGTGAACGAGATCATGCATGGCTTGAAGATGGTTGTTGTTACTGATTTCAAAACTTCTCATAGGATGACACCGTCTTTGTCATAGGCTTCATCAAAATTCTTAGCAAGCTAACTTGATGAGCTATCTTCATGCAACACACAAGGTGATGACGAGTGGGAAGAGTCCTTTGTGTCGAAACTATTTTCATCATGGAAAACCTCATTAACTTTTGTCGATCGAGGAGATAGCTTAGAAGATGAAGAAGCAAGAGAATGCAAAGTGTCTCTGGTGCATGTTGATGCGCTATGAATAATAGGACACACAGGCAAATGAGGTACATAGGAAGCTTCAATATGGATGTCTCCTTTGACCCATGTGCATTCCTGATTTGAGTTAGAGTGTACATGAGATGAAAATAGATCATATGATGTGCTTGGGTGTTCATCACAACATACAGAAGCATGGGAGGTATGACAACCCAAGATTGGAGGTTGATCGAAAGAGTTGATTGTGCATAATGTTTGACCAAGATTAACAGATTGAGGATCGACCAAGAATTGGAGCTCAATGTTTTGAGATGAATTGATTGTGTCTTTACTATCCTCCTCCTCTGCTTGTATGATGAGACAAACTCACACATGGCTGTAACTTGAGTCAATAGCTCGAGAATCAAGAGACTGCACGCAAATAGCTTGTGAAGTAGATCACTGAAGTGAGTCATGGTGTAAGGAGTCATGACTTGTAGATGATGGAGGATGGTAGACATGCATATTAAACTCAAGGGTTGGGTTAGGAATAATGATGTCCTCTTGTGGAATGGAGAGATGCGTTTTCACCATAGGATTTCCTAACCATTGTAGAATTTTGTCCATTGGGGTGGGAGATGTCTGAGAAGATGGATTGGGAACAGGTTGTACATATTTCTTAGCTCTGCAACCACTACGAGGGGGAACCCTGTTCGAGACATGAGGTGTCTCATTATCTGCAAGAGTTGAGGAAGAAGGGAAATCAGGAAGTTCACCGTTTTGGGAGACATGAACCAAGCGTTTTAGCTCTTGGCTTATGAAGAGAAGGTCCACAAATTGCTCAAGAATTTTGTGACATAGGTGAAGGAAGTGGGTAGAAAATTCCTCAAATGATTCACAAGGATTAATTCTTAAATGAGTCATTCTTTCAAAGACATCTTGGAGGTCACACTCATCAAAGGCTTGATGGCACTCCTTGAAGAAAGTGATAAGGGAATGGACAGAAGTAGGTGGCAGGTATGACACCACCAATTAGCATGACCTCAAGGGTGAGGAAGATGACTATGCAAACAAGATCATCACTATTGATTTCATGATATTCACATAAATGAAGAAAATCATAAATGTGCTTAGTTACAGACGTTCTATCCTCACCATCAAACTTTAAAAAGGAAAAGTGATTGAGAAGGTCATTGGGGATTGATAATTGATTAAGGGATAAATGAGAGAAACATCTCGAGAGCATGAATTATGTATTATTCAATGGGTAAGAGATTCAGCCCAGATGTAAGGGCTCAGCTTGTCATTTGGCCTTCTAGCACCAGAATGTTGACGATGTGGGACCCATCCACATCAGGGGATCTCCTCGGTATGAATTCCCAACTAAACCTCACACCGTTTTGTGTAGGAGTCCCATCAAGTATGATGGCTTAGTTTCCATTATGTTAAATATTTTCCTCAACTCTTGTTAGTATAGGAGAGTGGTCTACCTTGTCTTCCGAGAAGTGAGGTTCACGTGCCTCATGAGTGTAAGTGTCACTTGTGTCGAAGGTTCTTTCACCGTAGAGGAAGAGGGTGGGAGTGAGTCCGAAGTGAGTTGGGAGAAGTCCCAAATCTGTTAGGAGCACACAACACAATAGGACATGCATAGCTTCCAGTGGAACAATACACATAGATGTGACATTCACAACACATAAGGAAAGATAACATGCATAACACTCAACAGATTAATCCACACAAGTGCAATGGTTGTTACAACAAGTTTTTTGTGAAAGGTCTATCTAATATCTTGGAGAGTAGTCTACACATGAGAGACACCGTTAATATCATATATAACACACTTCCATTAAGACAACGTTAAGACACGTCATTACATCATAAATCACTAACCCTGAGTGCAAGACATTGGAGCCACTACTTACTCCTCAAAGGAAAGATTATAGACCCTCTTGGCTATGTGGGAGGAGCTAAGGTGAAACATATTTTGCATATACAAATGAGGGGGTATTTATAGCCAAGGGTGAAGACTGACTTCCATGACTTTTTGACTTCCACGTTACATTACATTGATTGAAAACATAGCCCATAGTAGAGATGTGGGAGACATGATTCATGGAATGAATCGACATGACAATGTTGGTACATTCATGTTCCTGTTGGAGTGCATGTCAAGCTACAATGCTACTGGGTTATGGATGCCTTCATGGTGTATCACAACTTCACCTTCACATGGACAAGTGTGTGGAGTCCTCAATGGTCTTTGGTTCTCTTGATGATGCTTAGGTATGTTTCTCCTTGCTTGTATGTTGGAAGGCTTGAGAGGCTCATCTGTTCACGAAAGGTGCATGTTCATCTGTTTGTCCATTCCTGAGCACATCTTTCATGTTTGCTCGTCAATCCAACTACGAACATATATTTGCATGATCTTCCATCCATTATCACATCTCTTTGCATGCATTGATAATTTGTACATTGGTGCGCCTATCCTTCTGCATGTGCTCCCTTCGTCCATCACAGTCGTCGTCTTGCCATGTTTGTTGGTGTACCTATAACTACAATCACTCATGAGGAGATGACATTAAATACAAAACCTCATAGTCTACAATGACACATAATTATTTCAGATGTAGGTGACTCAGAGAGGCAACAAGGTTGTGAATCAAGATCATGGCTCTAGGAACTACTAATGAAAACTGCACAAGAGTTATTGAGTGATGAAGATGGGCAATCCAAGTCGACATTGACTCTCTACGAGGTCTAGCTCGGCTGGAAATGAAAAATTGCGCAAATTTTGAGAGGGAAAGTTCGGGCTGTAGGAAGGATCTGTGCAATTTCCAGAACGAGCAGGTGGCAGGGGCTGAAAGGCCAAATTTGCATAATTTTTTGGAGGAATAGGCCGAGTTGCAAGGAGGCTTAGTAGGTAGAGATTGCAGAATTTTTTAGAGGAAATGCCCAGGAGGCTGGCAACCAAAACTACACAATTCCCAAAGGGAATAGGCAGTTGGCTCCTGAGGTCACTCGCAGCCAAAACTGCAGAATTCCCATACAGAGCTAGCAGTTGGCTGCTTGGTCACTGGTAGTAGAAACTACACAATTCATGGAGGGAACTTGCAGTCTGCTACTAGTTGTTGTTAGTAGAGACAACTACACTAAGGCTGGGAGGCTGGCCTACTGATCATCTCTGGACAATTCTTTAGATGAGTGGATTGTTGGGTAGCAGAAGGCATGCTCATGAAAACTACAAAATTTCTTGGATGAGAAGCCGATCGACTATTGGGCTGACTGATTGGGAAACTACGTGATTTTCTGAAGGATATAGGGATGGGCACTTGGTGTTTGTCCAACCTGTCTGCACAATTTCCTTAGTTAGCTGAGCGAGTAAGGTTAGTGGCCTTTGTGCAATTTTTTAGGGGAGTGAATGCCATGGTGATTACTAGATCTAACTATCCAAGTGGTAGGTATGAAAGTGGATTGAGTTTCTTGTGAGCAGTGTAGCTTGAAACTACTTGCCTGATGCTTCTATGATGTTCTTGTTGAGATTTGATTGATTCAATTGTTGGGTTGTGTTATATTCTTTCCATGACTAGCCCACATAGTTATCTGGGGGTTAGAGGGGGGGAGGTCATAGGGGTTTTGAGGGTCACTTGTAACCCCACTTTATGGGGCCCGGGTCAGCATCCCGGAAAATTTTGGTTTTGGACCCTATGTTAGGTTGGACGGACCCACCTATGATTTTGTGCATAATTTTCGCACATGTTTTTGGACACGATGGTTTTTGTTCCATGGTTTTGGACGTGATGGTTTTTGGTCCATGGTATTAGATGCTTCGACATGTATAAATATGCATTTTAACATTGAAAGGAATATAATGAAAAATCAAGCTGGTAGTCCTGGTTTTGGGATCCAGGGGAAGATATCTATGTATATGTGTTTTATGTGTCTTAGAATTTGTATGCAGGTAATTTTTGTATGGGGTTAAAACCTACATCGAAGGCTGTCACAGGGGCATCTAGTCGTCAAAATATGCGTAGGTGATCATGAAAACACACACTCTCATGAATCAAGGACGAAACGACTCAAACTATATAGACAAACATATTCAACATGAATGACCAAGAGTGCAAGTGAGAAGCGCGATACTCATGATTGACTATTCATTGATCAAGACGACGCTTGTGCGATAGTGAATGTGACTCCATGTGTGAGTGCGGCAGATTCTTTGATAGTGAACACAACAAGTACATATGAAGCGAAGACTTTGAGCATAGCCAGAAAATGGTTGCAAGCATGACTTAAACATGAGCATGCAAAAACCTCAATGAAATCAACAAGCAAGGAGGATGTAAGGACTCACATGAGCTCATGGAGTGAACATGAGTGTGTGCAGTCATCAAGTGAAACTATCAAGGGATGTTTTGAAATTGGGTGTAGGCCAAAATTTTGGAGGGTGGTTGTAGCCGCTACAACAGGCTACTATCCATCTGCCTCTTCTTCCTTTAGGATCATGTTGGGTAGGATGTCTTTCACAACAACATTCAAAACATAGCCAATCTCATGTGAATGAAGAACATAAAATATAAAATCCTTTAAAGCTTTAAGTAATGCATCTGTTTGCTTCTCCATAATATTGTACTTAAGGGAAGAATATCTCAAACCTCTACTAATGAAGGCTATGGGCTTCCCATTTCCTTGTTAATTTTTTTGCATAAGGATGGTTGCAATGGTATTTTCAAATGAAAAAGAGAAAATAATGAAAAATTTAGTATAATCAGGACCAGCTAAAACAGGAGTGTTGGGTTGTATTACATTCTTTCCACGACTACCCTACGTAGTGAACTGGGGGGTTAAAGTGGGGGTGGAGCCCCCCGTTCATTCCTTCGATTGCACAGTGGGGGGTCGGCAACCCCCCTTGTCCAGGGGGTTTGAGCGGGGTGGGTAGCCCCCGTCTACGGGGTCCAGGGCAGCACCCCGGGAAAT
>APFE031046058.1:173660-215411 GCA_000404065.3 Pinus taeda
TTGAATGCATGACTGGGTTCTTCGAAATTCTGATTGCACTTGTATTATCACATAAGATGGAGATAGGTGGTGTACAAGGGATTTGAAAATCCTGCAAGGTTTGCATCATCCAAAGGAGTTGAGTGCAGCAAGATGCAACGGCCACAAATTCTGCTTCAGCTGTAGATAAAGAAATCGAACTCTGTTTCTTGCTGAACCAAGATACTAATCAGGAACCCATAAAGAATGCACCACCACTTGCGCTTTTCTGTCATCCATGCTTCCAGCCCAATCTGCATATATATAAGCATGAAGAGTGAGATCTGTATCTCTTGGATACCATAAGCCATAGTTTTGAGTTCCTTGAAGATACTTGAAAATTATCTTTACTGCCTGAAGATGTGTTTCCTTAGGATTTTCTTGAAATCTTCCAACTATTCCTACTGCATGCATGATGTCTGGTCGAGTACCTGTCAAATAAAGAACACTTCCAATCATGGATCTTTAGGTTGGTTGATGCACTGCTGTTGATTCATCATTTGCACTGAGGCTGCATCATGTAACCATAGGGGTACATACTGGTTTTGCATCTTCCATGCCATATTTCTTCAAGCTCTGCTTTAGACACTTGGTTTGAGACAAAAAAATATCGGCTTCATTTTGTTGGATTTGCAATCCAAGAAAATATCTTAGTTCTCCAAGAAAAGATATTTCAAATTCTTTCTGCATCACCAAGGCAAAGCTTTGACTCATAGCTTCTTCATTGCTGCCAAAGATAATATCATCTACATACACAACAGGTATTAGAAATTTGTCATTTCCAATTTGTATATAAAAATTGCTATCTGCTGACCCTTTTGAAAAACCTTGTTGATGAAGATATTTGTCCAAAAGGTAGTACCAAGCCCTTGGAGTCTGTTTAGGACCATAGAGAGCCTTTTTTAGTCTGCATACAAGATTTGGATCATTCCCAAGAATGAAACCATCTGGTTGCTCAATGTACACTTCTTCTTCCAAGTCTCCATTCAGAGAAGCT
Source organism: Pinus taeda (assembly GCA_000404065.3). Classification (NCBI taxonomy): domain Eukaryota; kingdom Viridiplantae; phylum Streptophyta; class Pinopsida; order Pinales; family Pinaceae; genus Pinus; species Pinus taeda. Next base: position 174,676 of record APFE031046058.1, read on the forward strand.
GATTTCACATCCATTTGAAATACTTTGAACATCTGAAAGCTTGAGAGAGCAATGAACATTCGGATGGCCTCAAGTCTAGGAATGGGAGAAAAAGTTTCTTCAAAGTCTATTCCTTCTTGTTAAGCATACCCTTTACAAACAAGTCTGGCGTTGTTTCTAATCACTTCCCCATTTTCATTCAACTTGTTTTTAAAGATCCATTTTGTCCCTATGACATTCTTATCTTTTGGTCTAGGAACCAGCTCCCAAGTGTTATTCTTTTTGATTTGCTCAAGTTCTTCATCCATTGCCTTGACCCAGCATTCATCTTTGCATGCTTCTTTTACATTTTGTGGTTCAGTGGAGGAGAGCAATGCCAAATAGCTTGAGGCTTCAAAAATTGTTCTTCTTGTTTGTATACCTACCTCTTTCTGCCCCAAAATTTGAGATTTTGGGTGATTCTTCTGAACGTACCTGGATGGAGTCTTCTCTTCTATCCTTATCTGTTCTTCAGGCTCCTCATGATTTTCCTTTTCATAGGTTTCTTCTTCATCATGTATTTGATTTGATGTTGATGGATAGTCCTCATCATTTTCGAAATCTTCAGATCTTACCCGCCTAGGAGTGTTTTCTTCTTCATCAACCACTACATCAATACTTTCAACAATCTTTCCAAGCCTTTTATTATAACACTTGTATGCTTTGCTGTGGGGAGAGTAACCAAGGAGAATGCCTTCATCTGCTCTAGGTTCAAACTTGCCAAGATGTTCATCAGTATGTTTGATTTAGCATTTGCTTCCAAAAATTTTGAAATATTTGACCCAAGGAATCTCACCATACCAGAGCTCATGAGGGGTTTGAGTGTTGTTTACCCGGACATTTGTTTTGTTGAGAATAACAACTGCCACAAATGCAGCTTCACCCTAGAAAGTTGTGGGAGTTCCAAACTCATTAAACATAGCACAAGCCATCTGTTGAACCATTCTGTTCATTCTTTCTACTACTCCATTTTACTGAGGAGTCCTGGGTGTAGAGAATTCCCTTCTTATTCCATGTTTTTCACAAAAATCGAAGAATTCATTTGAGGTAAATTCCCCACCTCTATTAGACTTGAGGCATTTAATTTTGTGTTCTGATTCGTTTTCAACCAAAGCTTTGAAGGATTTGAATTTTTTGAAGGCTTCATCTTTGTGCTTCATAAGTCCTATCAAAACCATCCTTGAACAGTAATCAATGAATAATATAAAGTATTCTTCTCCTCGAGGCAACCTTTTCCTAGATGGACCACATACATCAGTATGGACAAGCTCAAGTGGCCTGCTTGCTGATCCTTCCTTCTCAGGGAAGTTAGTTCTAGTTTGCTTACCAAACTAACATGATTTGCATATAGTATTGTTTGGAATTTTGATGTCTGGAAGACTACGAACTGCCTAGTATTTGCATGCTTTCCTTATCTGTGAGAAACTTAGATGCCCCAACCTTTGGTGCCATATCCAGTGTTCATCATTCTTGCTCAAATAGCATTGTTGTTGTCCTTCTTCAAATATGTATTAATTATTTGGAGTTCTTATGCCTTTGATCACTGTTTTTCCTGTATCAAGATCACGAACACTACAACCATTTGATCGAAATATTACCTCAGTTCCTTGATCGCACATCTGACTGACACTCAGTAGATTATGCTTCAAGCCATCAACATACAAAACATTTCCAGCTTTGACTTTTTCTTTCAATTGAACAGTGCCTTTTCCTTTTATGACTGCAGGGGTATCATTTCCAAAAGAAACTTTCTTTCCCTTTTCTAAAGCACTATATTATTGAAGTTTTTCTTTATCACCTGTCATATGCTTCGAACATCCACTCTTGATGTACCATTGATTTTCCTATCCTTCTGCATATAAAGCTATCCCACATCTTTCTGGTTGCGGTTCCTTCATTCTCCATGTTCTGGCACTTGAGGTTTGTTCCTTCGGAGTTGTCTTCTGAAACCTGCTCATGCATTCAGAATCTTCATGACCAAAGTTATTACAAATAGAACATTTAATTTCATTTTCAAGGGCAGAAAAGTTGATATAGATCCTTTTCGTAATTCCAGTCATACTTTTTTTTTTTTTGACCTTCTCTAGTTATGATTGTCTTATAGGCAACACATTGAGCTGCTTTGTGGCCAAAGTTATGGCAAGAGAAACATTGGCCATTGAAGAAACTCCTGCGATTATCAACCCTGCGGACCGAATGATTATAGTTTTCATTCATTCTTGAGGCAAATTGAGAATGATTTACCTGAGGTCTGTTATAGATTCTATTCATCCTTGAAGGAGATTGCCCCTGATTTACTTAGTGATTTTTGTTCATTCTTGAAGAAATATGTCCCTGATTTACTTGGTGATCTCCATTAGGCCTTTTCTCACTCCTCCTTGTTGCATCAATATAACTTTTGGAGGTGGATGGTTTTTGCACTTGAGTTGCTTCTTCATTATATCCCAGACCTATCTTGATTAGAGGAGAACGCTGTACTTTGATAATCTCATCTAACGTTTCAGATCCTTTAACAAATCTAAGATTAAGAGCTTTAGTTTTCTCAATCTCTTGTCAAAGTCCCACAATTTCACATTCTAACTTTTCATGTTTTTCACTTTCAGCCAGTTGAAATTGCAAAGTATCAATAATCATATTTTTCTCTTCTAAGAAAGTTTTGAGTTTAGAGATCTCTTCATAAAGACCTTCTTCATCTATAGCATCCATAAAATCATCATCTTCAAAATCCATTAAAAGTTTATAATTATTTCCTCATTCATCTTCATCACTATTTGAAAGACCATCACTATCTTCACGTGTAATAGCTTTTTACATTCTGTTTCTTGTTCCATTTAACATGTTCCTTACCCTTGTCAATCTTATCCTTATGAGGGCATTTGGCAGCATAGTGACCGACTCTTCCACAAGCAAAGCATTTGAAAGGTAACTTACCTCTGAATCTTCCAGTACCCCATTGAAGTTTCTTGAGAAAATTTGATTCTTCCTCTTCTTCTGACACATGTCCTGACTCATAGTAATCTCCTTTGCCTGAACCCTTGAAAGTAGCTTCTCTCCTGTCTGATGGTCCTCCTTTCCTCATTTCATAAGCAATCAGAATTCCGTGCAGCTGTGACATGGTAACATTTCGTAGATTCTCTTTTTCTTCTATTGCAGAAACTTTAGATTAAAACCTAGGGGACAAAGATCTTAGAACTTTTTCAACCACAACAAGCTCTTTTATTTCTTCACCCAAGTTTTTCATAGAATTAACAATCTCATCTAAATTTAGGAAATAGTTAGCCACACTTTCATCATTGTGCATTCTAAGCTTTTCATACTGAATTCTGAGAGTTTGAAGTTTTGCTCGTTTTACCTGTTCATCTCCTTCATAGCTCAAAACAATGTTGTCCCATATTTCTTTTACAGATTTATACTGCATAACCTTGACGAATTCTGATTGAGATAGACACCCCAATAGGGTATTGACAGCCTTTGCATTTGTTTCCTATTTCTTTTTCTCAGCCGGCTCTGTAGGAGTTGCCGATGGAAAAGTGTACCCTGTATCTATGATATCCCAGACTTCTTTACCAAGAGATTGAAGATAGGCAGTAACTCTTAGCTTCCAATATACGAAGTTTGTCCCATCAAAAATTGGTGGCCTAATAGATGCTTCTCTCTCCTAGTTGCTCATGATAATGGATCTTTGTTCAAGCGATCAAGCTTCTTCAGAAGGACCTGCTCTCATACCAATTGTTGGAAATAATACTAAGAGGGGGGGGGGGGGGGGGGGGGGTTGAATCAATATTATAAAGTCACTTATTTCTCTTTCTAACCCATATCATATATGCTACTTGATATAGATAAAACCACGTATATACGCGACTACAGAGAAGGAAACCCGCGTATGCAATGCAGACTAATAATTTAATTTATCTTATAGATATTGTTCATTAATCTGTGTATTAGAATCAATTAACAGTAACCAGAAACAATAAAACAGAGCTGAAGACAATCACACAGAAGAACACAAGATGTAAGGTGGAAACCCAATGTGGGTGAAAACCACCTGCTGCAAATTGTCTCTATCTTCTTTTAATTAGAAACTTTCTTTTACAATGTACTGGTGCAGTTCTTTACCAGTACGCAGGCTGCAACCTGCAGAGAGCTACAACCCTCTCTCGTTCTCCAGCTGATCTTGGAAGGGAGCTACATCCCCTTACCTCTTGCACTAGCCAAGATAATAGTACGTAGGTGCTGGCCTACAGAAGGCTACAACCTTCTCTTTCTTCTAGGGACCACGTTTCATAAATTTTCAGACTGGGTCCATGAACATCAATCAATCATAAACAATCTCCTTTTCTCCAATTAGCACTCAATCAAGTTGACACTTCTCTGACAGATGTACCCAATTCACAGTAACAGTAACTACATACCGAATTATGAACCCAAAACACTGCAGCAATAAACAGAAGCAGCTAGATCACAACTCAAAAGATATACGCTACTTTAATAATCTAAAACATGTGTGCATACGCCTCTGTGTTTGGAACAACCTGCGTATACGTTGTTTTCATTCACTGAACCAGCGTGTATACGTGACTTCGCTTCACTGAACCTGCATACAGATCTGTAAAGGATAATTCACTCTTTCAAATATTCAGACACTAATTAACCCAGATTATCAGATTTATAGATCAAGTATGCGCCACATATAACACATCAAAATCATACAAAGATATTATCATTCAAGACTTAAGATTATGACCCATCAATAGAACTTATCCTTCTCTTTGCGCTAAGGTTCCTCCTTCATTCATATCTAGATCTGCGCCATAACCCAATCGCTATATTCCATATCTAGCCCTTTTCAGATATTCAATAATTCAGATAATCTTTGCCCGATGATCTTCTTCCTCTTTTTTAGACTTTCCTTTCATAATACCATGGTCCAAAACCATAACAATTCAATACCATGAACCCAATACTTGGGATCAACACTTATGATGGCATACCATGGTCTAAAACCATAGGTTCAAATACGAAGGACTAAATACCACGGACCAAAAATAAGTTCTCCCACATATACGCGCTTTGCCTTGCATGAAAGTGCGTGTATATGCATACGTGCCTTGGGAAAGTCCAACTTGCGTGTATACGCAGCTTCGTCAAAGTGAACCTGCATATATGTCTTTTTCTTCTTTCTGAGTGCCTGAATTGTGATATGTCACCAAGGTGAGTTTCCATCAAGAACAACACCAGTGCCATAGCATCAAATCTGCCAAACATGTGCCAACAGTGGAAACTCAAGATGGAGGATCTGTTGGTGGATAAAGATCAGTGCACCACAGTAGGTCCGGGTACTAAACCAATGGGAGTGACCGATGAAGAATGGAAGAAGTTAGATCAGAAGGCAAAGAGCACAATACAATTGTGTGTCTTAGTTTCAGTATTGCTGAATGTATCAGGGGAAGCTACGGTGAAGGCTTTGTGGGACAAGTTAGGGACTTTGTACCAATCTAAGTCTCTGGTGAATAAACTATTCCTGTTGAAAAAAGCTGTATAACCTGAGGATGAAAGATGGAGACTCGGTGACAGAGCATCTAAATACGTTTAATATTGTGGTAAGTCAGTTATCGTCTGTTGATATTAAAATTTCAGATGAAGATAAGTGCATCAGTCTGTTGTTTTCTCTACTAGATTCATGGGATAGTCTGGTTATTGCAATAGGTAGCAATGCAACTGCTTTGCAGTTTGATGAAATAGTCTCAGCCTTGCTGATAGAGGAGATGAGACGGAAAAATATGGACAACCAGAATGGTGATGCCTTGTCTGTACGAGGATGATCCCAGAACAAAAACAAAAATAAGTCATCGAGTGAAAACCTATAAAGGTGGTGTGCTCGAAATACAGAAAGGAAGGGCACTTCAGAAGGGATTGTAAATCTAAAGCTCTTGATAAAGGAAAGGGATCTGATGATGCTCCTTCTCCAGAGGGGAAAACCACCTCAGATGAAGCTGGGTATGTGTACTTGGCTTCTTCAAGTACACATGTAGATCATGAGGCATGGTTAATTGACTCAGGTGCATCCTTTCACTTCACTCCCCATAGAGAGTGGTTCTGCGAGTATGAGAAATACGATGGTGGTGATGTCTTCTTAGGAGATGATAGGAAGGCTAGAATCATTGGTCGCGGAAAAGTAAAGTGAAGTTGCAAGGTGGAAGGGTTAGAACCCTTCCGAGTGTTCTACATATTCCTGCATTGGCCAAAAATCTGATTTTTGTAAGCAAGTTGGATGATGCAGGTGTAAAGACAGTGTTCAAGAAGGATACCTGCAAGATGATTCGAGGAGACTGGTATTGATGCGGGAAGTTCAGATTGGAACTCTGTACAAGATGCAAGGTAGCACTATTGTTGACAGCTGCAATAGTTCTATGGTTCCTGAAAATGGAGCAGAAAATCTAGTGGTCTCTGGAGAGAAGACCATGTTGTGGCATCAAAGGCTTGGACATATTGGAGAGAAGGGCCTTCGAATACTTCATGGTAAAGGTATGGTAGAAGGTATGAGTAATAGCTCTCTGGATTTTGATTTCTGTGAAAATTGTGTATATGGGAAGCAGAATCGGGTGAGTTTCCCCTCCGGTGATAAGAGGACGAAACAAATATTAGAGCTTGTGCACAGTGATGTGTTTGGACCTGTGAAAGTTCCATCACTGGGTAAGTCTGTGTACTATGTATCATTTATAGATGACTTCTCAAGGAATACATGGATATATTTCCTTAAGAAGAAATCTGAAGTCTTTGATAAGTCTAAAGAATTTAAGGCTTTGGTGGAAAGTCAGACAGAGAAGAAGATATAAAGGTGCTGAGGACAGATAATGGTGGAGAATTTTGCAGCAAGGAATTTGAAGAATTCTGTAAGAAGTGTGGTATAGAATGGCAGAAGGCTACTCCATATACACCTTAGCAAAATGGAGTCGGAAAAAGAATGAACAAGACGTTGATGGAAAGGGCAAGAAGCATGCTCAGTAGTGCCGGGTTAGGACAGGAATTCTGGGCAGAGGCAGTGGATACTGCATGTTACTTGGTCAACAAGTCACCTTCATCAGCATTGGAGGATAAGACTCCACAAGAAGTATGGACTGGTAAGAAACCCTCTATTTCACATCTGAGGGTATTTGGATGTGATGCATATGAACATGTTCCAAAGGAGAAACGAACCAAGTTGGATAGAAATCTGAAAAACGCATCTTTATTGGGTATAAGGATGGTTTAAAGGGTTATAAGCTTTGGAACCCAGTAACAAGGAAGGTTGTGTACAGTCGAGATGTAGTGTTCGAAGAGGTGAAAGATGTTATTAAACATGAAGTCCAACCAAAGGAACCTATGAAGATAGAGTTTGAACTAAAGGAGGAAGAATCAGACTCTGTAGCCGAGGAGGAATCAGAAGATGAAGAGCCACAAACTCCGGCTGTGAGAAGATCAGTTCGAGAAAGAAGGCAACCAGAAAGGTATATTCCATATGCTTTCTGTTCAAATTTTTCTTTGTCTGTTATTGATGATGATGCTAGAACTGTGAAGGAAGCAATGGATTCAGAGGATGGAAAACTCTGGAAAGAGGCCATGGTTGATGAAATGGCATCTTTGCACAAAAATGAGGCTTGGGATCTGATGGAGTTGCCGGCTGGAAGGAAACCCATTTGCAGCAAATGGGTGTTTAAAAAGAAGATAAATGTAGAAGGGAAGGTGGAGAAATACAAAGCTCGGTTGGTAGAAAAAGGTTATTCCCAGGTGCCGGGAAATGATTTTGGTGATATTGTTTCTCCTGTTGCCAAGGTAACTTATATTAGATTGCTTTTATATCTTGCTTTTGCTTTTGATTTTGAGGTAGAACATATGGATGTGAAGACAACGTTTCTCCATGGGGATTTGGAAGAGGAAATCTACATGAAGCAACCTGAAGGCTTTGTGGTGAAGGGTACGACAGAACTGGTATGCAAGTTAAATAAGTCTCCGTATGGGTTAAGACAGTCATCAAGGATGTCGTATCAAAAATTTGATACATTTATACGTGGACTTGGCTTCACTAGAAGCAAAGCAGATCACTATGTGTATTTTAAATTAATTGATGACTGTGTTATTTATCTGGTCTTGTATGTGGATGATATGTTGCTGGTTGGAAATGACAAAGAAATTATCCACAATTTGAACACCCAATTGTCCTCCAAATTCGACATGAAATATCTCGGTGCTGCAAACTATATTTTGGGCATGGAAATTAAAAGAGATTGGGCAAAGAGGAAGCTCTGGTTAAACCAAAGGAAGCTCTGGTTAAACCAGAGGATGTATGTCGAGACAATACTGCAGAGGTTTAATATGCAGGATAGTAAACCGGTGAAGGTTCCTATTCCTGTAGGTGTGAGGTTATCTGCTGAACATTGTCCTAAGACACAAGAAGAGGTAGAGGACATGTCCCGTGTTCCATATTCAAGTGTAGTCGGTAGCTTGATGTATGCAATGGTCTGTACTAGACCAGTCATTTCACATGCAGTGGGAGTATTGAGTAGGTTTATGTCAAAACCAGGGAAGGAGAACTGGACAGCAGTGAAGCGGGTTTTCAGGTATTTGCGTGGCACTAGTGATTATGGTTTGTGCTACCAAGGAAGACCAGGATTGGACAAAGTCTTGGATATTCGTGGCTTTGTTGATGCAGACTGGGCTGGAGATCCAGATTAGAGAAGATCTACAAGTGGGTATGTGTTTAACCTATTTGGAGGTGCAGTCAGTTGGATGAGCAAGAAACAATGTGTAGTGGCACTATCAACTATGGAGGCAGAATACATGATAGCCACTCATGCAAGAAAGGAAGCAGTTTGGTTGTAGAGATTGTGTTCGAGTATGGGGTTAGTACAGGGAGCTATAAGGATAGACTGTGATAGCCAAAGTGCAATTTTCTTAGCAAAGAACACTGCTTATCATTCAAAGACAAAGCACATTGATGTTCAGTATGAATTTGTGAGGGATATGATAGAAGAAAAAAAGGTGTTGCTAGTAAAGGTGGACACTTTGAAGAATACTGCAGATGCATTGAAAAAATTTGTGAGATTTGAGAAGTTCTCTTGGTGTAGAGAAACAATGGGCATTTCAGGGTTGGAAAAATGACTAAGCTCTGTTGTGGCCCCCTATGGAAAGAAAACAACAAGTGGGATATTGTTGGGTTGTGTTATATTCTTTCCACGACTACCCTATGTAGTGAACCGGGGGGTTAGAGGGGGGGTGGAGCCCCCCGTTCGTTGCGCCGATTGCGCAGCGTGGGGGTCACAGGGGGGGCAACAACCCCCCTATCCATGGGGTTTGAGGGGGGTGGGTAGCCCCCCTTTACGGGGTCCAGGGCAGCGCCCCGGGAAATTTTTTTCGGACCCTATATTAGGTCGGTCGAACCTACCTATGGTTTTCAGTCCATGGTTTTGGACGCGATGGTTTTCGGTCCATGGTATTGGATGCTTCAACATGTATAAATATGCATTGTAACATTGAAAGGAACATAATGAAAAATCAAGCTGGTAGTCCCGGTTTTGGGATCTAGTGAGAAATCTCTCTGTATATGTGTTTCATGTGTTATGCTCTGGCATTTTTATTTTTCCTGTGATTTAGAATTCGTATGCAAGTAATTTATGTACGGGGTTAAAACCTACAAGGAGCACTAGCCAAGAGCTACTTTACCTCATGAAATTATTTCTTTATTTCAATATTCCTTCTGATTTCATTTTGCTTCCTTAGATTGTTAGAAAAACATCTAATAATGTCTTCTAAGATAAGAATGAATCTTCTCAAAAAATTAACCGTCCCTAAAAATGACTGTACATCCTTCTTATTCCTCAGTATGTCAACTTTTTGAATTGTAACAACCATGATTGGATGAATTTTCATGTCATCCTTCAAGATGACATGTCCCAACAATTTTCCCTCCTTCATTACAAAATGTGACTTTCTTGGATTCAAGGACATGCAATACCTCCTGCACTTCTCAAAAGCCTATCTTAAATGCTTCAAATAATCAAAATCAGATTTTGAAAACATAGTGATAGCATCAAGATAAACCACAATGAACTTTTCCTTCTTGTTAGTAAATACAATATCCATGGCCCTTTGAAAGGTGTCCCCTGCATTCGTTAGTCCAAAGGGAATTTTGACATATATGAATGTACCCTAGAGAGTGATGAAAGTTGTCTTTTCTTGGTCATTAGGATGCACCCAGATCTTATTGTATCAAGAGAAGCCATCAAGCATGGATATGCTTCTTGATCAAACCACCCTCTACAATATATGGCCCATCTTAGGCAAGGGGTAATTGTATTTTAAAGACACCTTGTTGAGGCTTTTAAAATCTACATAAAGCCTTATCTCTCTCATCTTCTTCCTCGCGGTGACCAAATTGAAAATCCATTTTGAAAACCTTAGTGTGGGCAATAATTTTTGCATCAAACCATTTTTTACTTCCTTTTCAATAAGAGGTAAGAATAAGGGGTTTTTTCTTCTCGACTTTTGTTTGAAAGCCTTTTCAACCCACTTGATTGGGATTATGTGTTGAATGATGTTCTTATCATACACTTTGAAGTCCTAATATCTCCATGCAAAAAGATCTGAAAATAATTTTATGAGATCAAGGAATTTCATTCTATGTTTAGGAGTTAAGGCTATTGGAATATTGACAACATTAGGGTGTTGTTATGTCCCTTTGTTAAAGTATTCTACTTCATTTTTAGTGGGAACAACCTTTGAATTCTTTTCTACATCATTCTTGTCAAATCTCTTCTCAAGGGGCACTAAGCCTCTCAGAATTGTATTAATCTTCACTTGTATAACATCCATATCTTCCATTTCATTCTCTAAATCATCTAAATGTGAATCCAATACCTATTGTTTAGCCTAACTAAAACAATTTTATTTATCTATGCATAAGTTGGAAAATTCCTTAGTCATTTGCAAAAATGTTTCAAGTTGTTTGTTATCTTGGAAAACATGTCAATATTTCACATTGTTTAGAACTGATCAGCTATGTTTGAACTCTATTTGACATTTCCTACTGGACATATGCGAATCTCAAATACACTAGATGAGGTGGCTAATGCATCAACTATCATATGCAGATCTCTAGGAATCACAAATAAATCATAATATGAAAATAATTGTAGCATTTCGAGGACATAATTCCTATAGGACCTCATCCTAGGATGTTTACCTTGATACACACCTTGAATTTGGTTGATAGCCAACTCTAAATCTCCATGACCTGTGATCCTCTTTGCTCCAAAATCTTTCAAAGTATGCAATCCAAAATCAAAGTGTCATAATTTGCCACATTATTTGTGCATTTGAAGGCTAATTTGTAAGAACATAACCTTGAATTTTACACCTATGGGCTCATTATCTGCACACCAGATCCAATGCCCTCTTTGCTGAATGCTCCATCAAAATCCATGTTCCAAAGGCCCTCTTCATATTCCTTATGTTCTTATTTTTTTCCCCGTAATTCATTTACATTCTCCTTTGATAAGTTGTCCCTTGTTTGATTATCTTCCTCACACATAAAGTCATTATATAATATGAAAGAGTCTCTATTAGAATGAAATGAATAAATAGGATGGTTGTTAGGCCTTTCCTTTCTAGTTACCATGTTCTTCATCAAATTTTATCTATACAGTCTCGTTGGTTGTTCAAAAACAAGAATTTTGGCATAAGACATGTCCACTTGGAGAGTACCCTTCAACTTTGCAGACGAGGAACTTGATAAAAGCATGCCAAATTTAGGGATCTAAGTTAGAGGTACCAAAAAATCCTTGATCAAACCCAAACATTTCACCTTGCTTTAATTAAACAAAAAGATATGTCTATAACGCCTTTTGATGTCCAGACCAAGGTTATCCATAATCACCTTTGGAATTAAATTATGTGATGCACCTGAGTCTATCATTGCATTTTATAAAATCATATCATGCACATCCAAACTGACATAAAATGGTGGGACATTTCCATCTTGAGAATCTCCATCAACCTTTGGATCAAATAAGAGTTTAGGATGATCATAATTCAAATTAACATTTTACAAAACATCTCCTATATTTAGTGCTTTAACAATTTGAATTCTATAGGTATCATTCTTGATTAGTTCATTAAATGGAATCGAAATTTTGGTTTTAGATATCTCATTTTATAAATTGAAAGAAAAATCACCTTTTTCTCCCTCTTTGATGGTTGTGCCTCAGTTTTGAGGAATCTCCTTTGGAGAATGGTCTTTCTTCTTACTGGAATTAGGTGCATCAACTTGGCCTTTATTTGGAGGATGTACTAGAACTTTTATGTTTCTCAAACTATACTCTCTCTACACCTCCATGATTAAAATTTCATATTGTTTCTTGTATTCCCCTGATTACATGTGCATAATATCTTCTTGTGGCTGAAAAAAAATCTTTTTCTTCCTCTTTCAAAAATACAATGTCCTCTTATTCACCAAAATAATGAATCTGATCTCGCTCCTCTGTTGTCTCTTCATCCTCTACAAAATTCTCTTGAAAAGGAGGCCTGGTTTGCTATGGATCTCCCTGATTTCACTATTCTCTTTTCTTTATCTGCACTTGAGGCTTCCTGAAATTATTATTTCTCACTAGAGGAGGGCCTTGTTGATCTCTACCAACAACTTTGTTTTCTAAGGTCAATATCTCGACCAATTTTTGCATCGTGTTAACCATGCCATCCAACTTGCTGTCTAATGAAGATGTAGCCTACTCCTTAACTACCCTTTTCTCATCTTTCATTTTGAGCTTTTCACTCAACAGAATGGCTTTCATTGCAAAATCATTTTTTTGCATGTCCTCCAAAGTGGATGGATTCCTTTCTCTAAGTTGATAAGAAATCTCGACATCAAAACCATCTAGGTAATGAAGCAAGGCCAATCGAGGAGGGGTTTTTATTTCAACCTATATTGAATTATATAATTTATTAAGTATTGTTGAAAAGTCATGCTATAATTTTATTGTTTCCCTCTTGAAGCTATCCTACATGGCCAAAATCTATAGAAAGTTGTTCTTGAATTCCTAGCTGGTAAGGAAAATTAGTTCGATTTGCTAGAAATTGGCAATACTAGCAACTGGTAAACTTCTAAACCATTTCTTCACCTCTGTAGAAAAACTATGAGCAAAAAGACTCAACCTGACATCCTCATGGTTCACCGCTTCCAAGTCTATGAAATCATTCAACATATCAAGGTGTTACTATGCTAAAATAACCCATGTTCCATTGAATTGAGTCAATATATGACCATAGTTTTGTGGGAAATCATGTAGTAGGCCTTGTAAATTCAATGGAGCATAACGGGAAACCATGACTATATGAGATGAAATTGTAATGACCTTTGGAATTTCAAATGAGGATGAAGGAGGTAAAGATATTTTATTTTTAACAACTGGTGAAAAAGGAGGGGTGAAAATAATACGAACAATAGATGAAGAACACAATGGAATATTTAGTGCAATAGACGATGATTGGGCAGAAACAATTCGAATGGAGCGCTACAGTTTGGAAGAGTTAGAAGCAGTTTCCTACAACTGGTAGAAAATATTTTCTAACTTGTGAAAATATATCCTAATTTCCTTATTTTCTTCTCATATACTTTCCTTCTAAAATTCAATAGAGGGTTGCAATTTATATTGATCAAAAATTGCTTCTATCAAATTGTTTTCTTGTTTAGACCTGAATACACTTTGTTCAAATTTCAAATCAAAATGAGTATCTTCCACTGCTTTGACTCCTTCAAGTAGAAAAAAGGATACTTTTATGACACTGGTAACTATTTCTTTTGCATGATTCCTTTTCCTAAACAACTTCTCTGGATTGTTCAAAACCTCGTGCGGATTAGGGTCTGGAAGCCATATTTCCTATAGGAATTGATTGCAACCAATTATAAATCACCAACAGTTAGGAAAATATTCAACCTATCAGTCTTTCATTCATTGTCACCCTCAGGAACTAGGTTTCTCTCTAATTATAAAATTTTCCCAAGGAAGACTTCAGGCTTGTCATTCCCTAGCAACGATGCCACTATGTTAGTACTTCGTAATTCATCTAGGATGAGGAGAGGAAACCAAAGGTAAGCACAGACAAATTGGAAGCCTGGAATCTATCCCCTCCATCTTGAGAGAGGTATCTCTCTGTCTAAAACTTCAATCACTTAGATTTGAGGTTAGGTGTGGTGCTCAGAGGGATATATATTTTAAAGTTTTGTTGGGAGGGGAGAAGATATATCCATTGGAAAATACGATTATAAAAGTTTATTATTTTCTACTGAAAGGATTGAGAGAAAGAAGAATCTTCTATAGGGGAAAGGTAGGCAGTCTTTGTGGAGTTTTTAGTCAAGATAGGTGAAAATGACATATAGAGAATCAAACAAAAAGATGAATCCTAAATGTCATTCAAGTAGAAAACATAAATTATTTAGCAAAATGAAACAAAACACTATTTAAAGCGAATTCTAAGACAATTTTTTGTCAGATAAACAAGAAGAAACATTTCAAAGCATGATTTATAATAGAACATGACTTAGAAACAAAGAATCACATCTCCAAAACAACTAACGGAGGAATCCCTGTAAAATTAGACATCAAGCTTTCATTCACTGAAACATATATAAGAAAAATGAAGTACATAATGTATCATCTTCTAAAAATTGAACAACCCTTTGATTCATTACAATTATCATATAAATAGAGAAAAAAATATAAGTTCCCACCTCTAGGAGTTGATTTCCCTAATAGGAATTTTTCTTCTACCTAATACAGTGAAAATAAAATTGTTTTTCAAAAAACTAGGCACTGTTTGACCAAGGGTTTCTAAAATAGGTTTACATTAATTTCAAAGACTAAAATGAGCTCCAATTCCCTTAGAAGCCTCATAATATTAACCAATATCATAAAAACAAACTAGATAGCTTTTAGACATAAAATTTTCAATCAAAAAGTTGACTGTGTGGCAACTTCGGCGTTGCGCAACCTCTTAGTTCAACAAGAAAGTAGCATAAAATCGCAAGAAATTGATGGTTGATGTAGATCTGGTCACTCCTCGAGTTTCTTGATGATGGTTACATGTGTAAAATGATATCAACAACATCATCTTCAACGCATGGAACCTTCTTCCATGATGCAAAGCTCCAACTTTCAAAATTTATCCTACAACAAAAGTGCATCGCTTGTGAAAGCACAATGAAACCTTTCCTCCATGGGTGTTTACTAACATTGAGGTCTTTGAACTCGATGGACAACTTTTCGATCATGTCAAAATTCCTGATACCCCTTTTCAAACCTCCACTGATCCAAGATCTTTTACTTACAGATGCATCTGAATTACATATAACATAGTTAATTAACCATGGAATTTAAAAGCACGTAAACAATGCGGAAATAATCAAAAGAACTAAAAAACCATAACATGATAATTTGATTACAGTGTTCGTCCAATTTGGACTACATCTCCAGGCCCTGCTCAATAGTGGGGAGGCCTTCATTCAATTGGTTTCATAGAAGAGATAAAAGTACAAGAAACAAGCTATTACAACCCTTATACCTCCAAGGTGAGCGATGGGTAGAGAATGGAGAGACTAGCTATAGAAGTAAATAGTACCACT
Organism: Pinus taeda; assembly: GCA_000404065.3. Classification (NCBI taxonomy): domain Eukaryota; kingdom Viridiplantae; phylum Streptophyta; class Pinopsida; order Pinales; family Pinaceae; genus Pinus; species Pinus taeda. The sequence goes on from APFE031046058.1 coordinate 190,346, forward strand.
AAACTCCTGGCAAAAAATAGTGCAAAAATTCCTATCCAAAGTCCCAATTTGGATAATCATGCCTTCTACAATATCTTGAAACCTCCCTACTACTCAAGGGAAGGTCCAGCTTGCCACTAGGGTTAGGGTCTACTACATGCGTGTGATTCTAAACTGTCTGCTAACTCTCCCTCACTTTTTTTGACACAACAGTGATATATATAAGCATGGAATAATCCATTAAAACCAGGGCATTTCTAACATAATAACCAAGTTTAGGCAGGTGGGATCAGGCCGAAAGGTTATATGGAAACAACCTGGTAACAATAGTGAAATATTTTTTAAACATAGAAAACCCATTAACCGCGCTTAAGGCGTCACGACATGTCTATCGACGTTGTTAACTATCTGTTGACATTCCAAATTCAATACAAAAGACAATTCTATGTTATATGGAGTCACCGGCTTATAGACCATAACATATAATATATCACGGCAGGCTCCTCCCTCCAAATTGCAATCTATGTGGAACCCATCAGCATATCAACCCAAATTCAATGTTTTGTAATATGACTGACTCGCCGAGATTTATAAAACACAACATATAACATATCGAGTCCAGATCCTCCTTGCAAATCACAATCAATGTGTGTTGAGGTGTCACTCCACGCTATCGCTACCCTACCATGAAATATGATTGCGATATATACAACATCACAACTAGACTCCATTGGGGCTGGTTTATATACTTGTTCCACCTTCGACCTACGATATGTGATATCACAATTGTAGCGAGGAACCTGCTGGGGCCGATTCTTAAGCCTTTTCCGCCTCTTGCGCCGATATGTGATATGCATCACCGAGTGGAAACCTTCCACGTGGTGCTCCCTCTTTCACTTAGGCTTTTTCCATGTCATCTTCTCTTGCCACCTAGCCAAGTCAAACTCAAACTTTGACTTGCTCTAACTTCATCAGTTGGACTCATATTTGACTTTCGTTCACACTGTTGGAATTAATATGATGAGCAGTTCGACACGATGCTAAGTTTATCTAGATTATGCCACTGTGATTTTTGAGCCTTTTACCATGCCACTGGCACTTGTTTGAAGATCCACTTGGATCAATCCTCCCCACTAAGAGCTTTTGGACCATCGAAAGACTTTTCAATCAGTTGGAAAGGGAAGAAATTTCTCCCTCACTTTCTATTTCTCCATCCATTAAGCTTTAGTCGGATTCATTCGTTTGAAGCCAACATGAATGTACGTCACATCTCCAAATTGTGAAGTTTTGGTTTTCCTGTCGAGAATGATATCTTTAGGCAGCTTATCTAGATACTCTAGTGAAAAATCATCCATTTTAGGAATTTGTACAACCTCTTCGGTATCCATAATCAATGGAGCTTCATAATGCTTCAGGATTTCCACATTTACCACTAAGTACATCTGCATATAAGTAGGAAAGTCAAGATGAAAAGAACTATCTCCAATCTTTTCCAATATGGTCAAGGGACCATATCGGATGGGTCTCAACTTCTTCCCTTCTTCCTTCATTCCATCATTGCTGATATAGAGCCATAGCTTGTCCCCAACATGAAAATGATGGTCAACTTCATGCTTATCATTTCGAGCTTTATATTGAGCTTGACTCTTCTCCAACTACTCCTGCACTGCCTGATGAATCACCTATATCAACTGAATGAACTTCTGTTCGTTTTCCCTATCATCTCGTCCATTTCTATCCTCCTCCTTCCCAAAGACCATGTTGAAGGGATCTCTAGGTAGATAGCTAAAACATGTCTCAAGTGGTGAGCTTTGCGTAGATGGATGTGTTGCTCAATTGTATGAATGCTACATATAAGTAAGTTTTTCGTCTCACAACTTGGGATGTTTCCCACAATAGCCTCGCAAAAAGTGTACAATGGTGTAGTTGAAAACCTCTATTTATCCATTGGTCTATGGAAGAAATGTCTCAATTCTTTTTAGCTTAGTGTCCCTCATTCTCCATAAGTTGGTCCAAAAATCCCCAACAAAGTGAGATTCTCGATCTAATGCAATAGATGTGGGCAACCCAAAATGGACCCAAACATGATGTAAGAACAGAAAAGCAGTCTGCTCAGCATAGGTAAACCTCCTACAAAGTCCATGGACGTGCTTTCCAATGGTCAACTTAGAATAGGGAGTCATGTATAGAGCTCAAGTTTTCTATTAGAGGGATTTGAAATAGAACACAACACACAACCCTTTACAAAGTGAGTGACAATGTTTTTCCTATGAAGCAAAAAACAAAACCTCTACAATTGACATAAAGTTTTCTCAATTCCAAAATGACCAAACACCAGAGAGGTATGAGCCTCTCTGATTACAAGAACCCTTTAATTACTAGGTATGAAAATTTTTCCAAGGTGGTACAATAGATTCTCCTGTGAGCAATAATTGTCCACCTTCGGTCCACGAGTCAGTTTTCCATAGATTTCTTAAAAACAACTATCATTAGCATACTGTTCAGCATAACTTTCTAATGATAAAGAAACATTTTGTAAAACTAAAGATGCACAAATAGGAGGGTGAGAAAGCATATCTCCTACCTTTTGCTAGTGCCCTTATATATTATTATAAAATGAAACTTTTAAAGGAATTCCATCCATCTGAGGTGATGAGCTTGTTGAAGTTTGGACTATGAGTGAAGATACTAGAAGGGCTGATGATTCGTGTGGATGATGGTCTCCTTGTCATTCAGATAGTGTTTCCACTTCTTTACACTCTAGACCAAGGCATACAACTCCCTGTCATATGTAGGATAATTCACAATAGCCTGGGAGAAATTCTTTGAATGGTAAGATATAGTATTTCTTTGCTGCATCAATACAACGTCCATGGCATATCCACTGGCATATGTTTCAATCTCAAAATGCTGTTGAAGTTCTGGTAAGGCTAGCACTTGTGTTGTGTTGATCTTCCCTTTTAGTGTCTCAAGGTATTTCTGGTGTTTTCCTCCCCATTGAAAGGCATGCTTAACACTAGTCAAGGCATGCAAGGCGATTGTGATAATGGAGAAGTTCGCAATGAACCTTCTCCAAAGTTGTACCAAGCCCAAAAAACTTCAAACATTTGTAACATTCATGGGCTTATGCCAATTCATAATCACCTCCACTTTAGAGGTATCTATTGTTAATTGTCCATTACTGACAATGTGGCATAAATAAATTAGAGAAGTATTTCGAAGCTCACACTTTGATAGTTTCAAATGTAGTTTCTCATTCTTCAGAAAATCAAGAACTTTCTTTATATGAGAGAGATGTTCATCCCATGTCCTACTGTACACATGAATATCGTTTAGATATACAAGAAAAAAATGATGAAGAAATGCCTAAATAAATCATTCATTACCCTAACAAACGTGGTTGTTTTTCAATGCAGTATTCTAATCCTCTTTCTCTGTAATTCTAACCTAGTGATAACGACTAAACAAATATAGCTTTGTAAAATAAACAACATTTTTCAAATGATCTATCAATTCATCAATGTGAGGGAGAGGATATCGATTCTTCAACATGATCTTGTTCAGCGCCGCATAATCTACATACATTCTCCATGTGTCATCTTTCTTGGGAAACAACATGAACGATGAGCCACAAGGAGAAGAAATCGGTTTGATGACTCCCTGATTTAACAATTCGTACACCTATTTCTTGATCTTCTCCATCCCAATAGAAGCCATCATGTACATGCCAACATTCACTAAAGGAGCATCCCATTGTAAATGGATCTCATGTTGGATTTCTCATTTAGGGAGAAGTGTTCTTAGTTCCTAAAACAATCCATCCTAATCAAAAATAATTTCAAATAATTCTTTCTTATGATCAAGATTACAACCTTTGAAAGCATCAACCATCTCGGCCTCCTTCAGCCATCTCGGCCTCCTTCACTATCACTATCATGAGCATGCACCCTTTGTTAGAATTAACCAGTCATTTAATTTGTCCCGTGCCTACAAGTCCAACATTAACTTTTGTATTTTGAACTCTGACTATATTATCTACCCCATCCTTTGTGAGGTGGTATTTGTTTTCATGCCGAAAGAAAATGGCCTTTATGTCCTATAGATATGGGCTTCCCAAGATAATTCCATAGATGTCCAAATGGACTACATCTAATTCCACCTCATCAACTAATTTAGAAGCAATAAAAATATGGCCCTACACTGCTTAGTGACCTGTAATTTGGCTTTATCGCTTACCCAAGCAAGTGTGTATTGACTCAGATGAGGCTTAGTTATAAGGCCTAACTTTTTCCCTAAGGACTCTGAGATTAACTTTTCTTGGGAACCTAAAGAAAACATAGTTTCCACCTTTGTATGTTTTATTACAACTCTAATGTGGAATAATTCAATTCTCTTCCACTCATTAATTACGGGTTCACTCAAATAACTAGTACTTGAAACCAATTTAGAACGATCATTAATAGAAATAGTACCACTTGCACCCATGGCTATGATCAATGTCTCATCGTTGGAATCTGATCCAAGGTCCTATGTTGTTGCCACTATCTTTTGCTTCCCATTTCCACCGAATATGTTTCATCTCAACTTTGGATGCAGCTTCCAACAATGGTCCTCATCATGAGCATCTTTCTTGTAATGAGTGCAAGTCAGTGTTGCTCCATCCCCTTTCTTAGGTGAAGCAATCTTCTTATCCTTCCCTTTTCCTTTCTTTTGGAATTTTCCATGCTAAGGTTTGAATGGTGCCATTTTGGCTTTATCATCTCAACCATTCTTTCTCTAAATTTCAAGATGAATAGTCTTTACACTGGTCACATAAATTGTAGTAGGCTCGAACAATAATAATGAGTGTCTAATTTAACTATGTAGTGCACCTATATACTTGGTTATAGTCTCGCACACATCTAATGAGATACCAAGATTCAGTGCTTGTATCTCAAATTCTTTAGTGAAACTTTGCACATTCTCACCCTTGCCTTGCCTTAGATATTGCCAGTCCATAGCTTCCCTTTTCTTATAACCAAAGGATAGAATTGGTCTTTCAACACAGAAATAAAACTAGACCAAGAGGACTGAAGGTTACTTGCCTTTGTGCTACTCTTTTATGTTGAGAAATGGAAACAAGAAATTCCTGTTTAATTTGTCCTTGAATTAAACTATGAATTATATTTGAATTCTATTCTCATAGCAACTTAAAATAGTTAAATTAACTTTATTAAAATCACTTAACTTAGTAAATTCGAGTTAGAAGTATTTTGGAAGTCATGTATATGTTATCCGTAGTTTGTAGGAGTCCGGTGTGAGTTAATTGTGAGTTGTAAAATAGAAGACTCAATTTCATGAGTCAGTTTAGTTAAATTAGTTCTCAAACTGATCTAGGGAAATAATAGTGAGTTAAGAGTCAGTGGTGACACTAATGAACTCCACGAGTCCTACTCTAGTTAAATAAATATTTACTCATCACAAATTCATGCATGTCGATTGTGAGAAAGACCCAGTTGAGACCAGAATGTAGGGACAATGTATTATTTGTTTTAGATTTTCCTGAGTTGCACTAATAGTGCATGAAATCAAGTATTGGTCCTTGAGGGATTGTGCTATTTTTAGATGCTTTATTTCCCTTTAAATACAAGCCATCTTCCATAGGAATTACACATTGGAACACAGACTTGGAGAGCCTATGAAGAAGCTAAGCTTTCACCTTGAGCTTGCTTATGAGTTCGATATCGTATTTGCTAAGTGTTGGGATTGTTCTAAAGAGCACAAGCATTGTAATTTCATCTTGATTTTCTAGATTAATGGAAAAAAAATAGTGGGGTTTTAAGCTGTGGCTTTCCCCGATATTTATTGTGTTGTGTTCCTTTGATTCTCTTCCTCTATTGATTATTGTTTTCTCAATGTTTATGGATTTCCTCTATAAAGAGTAGAAATAGATTCTTGTCTCTTCCTTTAGAAAATTGCATTAACTTGTCAATCTATAGGATTTTATTCTTGGTATCTATTACTGTTAGTGTCTTCACGCTACCATTAGTGATCAAAATTCACTCTTTTGCATTCATATAGAAGTCCCATTCTCAATGAGTTGCATTCCATTAGGTCATGGATCAACTGATGTTAGCCACATTTCAATTTTTTCCCTCATGGCACATATTTGCTGACCATTTTTCATGTGTGATTCAATCAATGGTTCAGGTCTAGTTTCCTTTTCGATCTATTTCATCAAATAGGTCTTAGGTGTTAGGGTTTCAGTTTCATTAGGTATTAGAGTTTCACCATGTCAAATTCTTAGTAACCATTGACCAATAAGGGTCAAAAAACACACGCGTATGACAATAATCATCAGGAAAGCTTTAAAATCATAATTTGTAAATTTAATAACTCTTTCACCTCAAAACCAGTTTGAGGTGAAAACAAAGCATTGTTTTTATTTGTAATTTTCATGTAATTTCATCATTTCTGATATGTAATTAAGAAGTCTCATGCTACTCTTGGTCACCTAGTGATATTTCCAAAGACATGCCATTGCAAAAGCAAATATTATCAAGCATTAGTTCATCAATTTTAAGCAAAAATTCAAGAATCCGAAAATAGAGCATTTGAAAAAAGTTGAAGGACATTATAAAGTGGGTTTTGGAGAGTGGAAAATAAAAAGTGCCCAAACCATATAAAAGCCATTTCATTCTCAAGTTAATTCATTTTTTGAAGTTGAAGTTTATGAGCAAAATCATGATTTTTAGAGATCATTGAGCAAAGGGAAGAAGCTACCGTGTTTTTGGAGGAAACTGCCCAGTGCTATAGACTGAAACTTGGTGCTACAAACAGGAATGGTGTTATGCACCTGGGCATTTTCTCCTTTGTTTTTTTGAACAGGTGCTATGCACAAGAACTATGCTACGCACCTAGGAAGTGTGCTATGCACTTGTCATCTGAGCTACCAGTTGATGCTAATTGCATCAAATTGCTTCAAAACACCCAAATTTCTCCATTTGCAAGTAAGTAACATCATTCTCCTTGCAGTCAAGAATTATTGCATTGGTTTTCAGTGTGTTGTCCCTCTAAGATATCAAACCCTAATTGTTGTTGTCTCATACCATTAAACCCTAATTACTATTGTCTATCAAATACAATGATTACTGCTACTATCTCATATCATATTTCATTGTTTCCCTACAACTCATCCTCCCATACATAATCCCCTCCCTAAAATTGTTCCTACAATACTCCCAAAAGCTACCATTACTCCCAAACCCTATACTCATATACCCTAAACCATACCATTCTCCCAAACCCTACACCATTCATTAACCCTACTTCTTCCGCACAGCCCTTTCCCATTCTTATTCACCCACACTTGCTTTCCTATTTAAAATCTCTTCATGCTCATCATACCCTTACTCACCAATCCATCACTCCTCATTTACCATAAACATAAACAACAATACAATAATGGAGAGGGACAGTGTGTATGAAATGTTGGAAGAGACACATAGTGATAGTTCTAGAGAGAGACAGAGTCAAGATAGAAGGCCTCATAAGGGAGGAAAACACATCAAAGAGGAGCCCACTAGTTTGAGGGAACTGCAAGACTACTCATTTGCCCTTTCTTGTTTCAGACATTAGACTTGTTTCAGTTTTTTTGAAATGGTGGAAAGGGTAAAATCCCATAATGAATTAGCAAGGTTGTTTGTGACACATTTGGAAGACAACAATGAGGTAAACCATGCTGGAGTCACATTCACTTTGTCACCAACTGTCATTTCAGAGGCTATAGGTATCCAAATGTGGGTGAAAAGTTGAACAAGGGTCAGTACATTGATAAGGAGTACTATGAGCCTTACATTAAGGCTAAATATCATAACAAACTCAGCAGAGTATTTCCCTTTGAATTCTTGGAGGACAGGTTTGCTCCATTAATGAAGATCATCATCAAGTATTTTACTTGTGAAGGTAGGTTCTCCAAATCCTATGCCTACCACATTTGATTGTTGATGCATTTCACTTGGGTGAGAATGATGAATATCCCCTACTTCATATTTAGAAACATAGAGAATATGGAATTCATTATAAAGAACAAATCGTACCCCCAGCAGCTAACCAGCATCTACCACTTCTCTGTGATTAAAATCATTATCTTACATCAAGTAAACCTACTTAACATACCATGGGAGACCTTCATTTCTCATGAAGTGTTCAAAAGCCCTCAAGTAGTTTCATCAGTGCCTCTAGAAGAAGGTGGACCTTTAGGACAGCAAAAGGTCCTAGAGACTAAAACTATGGGAGTGCCAGTATTTGTGACATATGAGAGAGGCCCTAGGAAACGTTTTGTATCTGCTAGGTGAGTATTACTCCACCAGGTGTGGAAGGGCTCTCGCCTTCATCTTCAGGCCACAGGCAAATGCTTTCTCGACAAGGAGTGGAAGGGGCTTTGCCTTCATCTTCAGCGAAATAGGTATAGGCTGGGAAGCATAACAAGAGAAAAGGTAAAGGCAAGGGAAAAATGCATGAGAAGGATCCTAGTGATGGGAAAGAGAGGGACTTTGACCTAGTTGATCATGAGGAGACACAAGGAGTTGATGCCATTGATTTGGAAACCCAAGGTACGAATATTACTAAATACATGATCATCAAAGAGCAGGAGGCTAATATATAATCCTTGCCAGTCAATTTAGAGAAGGAAAAGTGGATCATCAATTATCTTGAGCAAGAAAACAAGAAATTGACTGACAGGAAAGTCCTCATGGAGTTGCAAACGATCAAGGAGAACCAGCAAAAGACAAAGAAAGAAAAGGTCAAGATGACCTCCATTGAGCAAGAGGTTGAGAATGACTGGGAAACTTGGCTTGAAAGGGTCAACATACACGTTGAAAAACTGCTTGAGAAGGCCAATAGAGAAAAGAAGATGCCTTGTCACACGATGTATCACTATATGACCTGGAACAAAATATGCAATATAAGGATGAGGAAACTTAAGGCAAGGTTGAGGAAGGCCTTGAGGAGCAAAAAGGAGCATGACAAGATAAAAATATTGGCTGAGGCCTCAATAGCGATCAAATCAACTAATGAGGGAGCATTGTGCCAAAGTTGGGAAAGTTTTGGTGTAATTTTGTCATTTTGAAAATTTGAAATCTTTGAACACAGGAAATTGCATTAGGTGCGTAGCACCACCGGCACTACGTTTTTGACTGGGACACTTTTTGGAGAAATGGATTGCATATTCAGATTCAGCATGATGAGAACGTCAATCCCTGAAATATTTATCAATTTTGGAGCAAATATTGGTCACCTAAGGGTCAAAAAACCATCAAAAAATGCCCTCTCAGCCTCTTTGTGGACACACAAGAAGCAGTCTTGGGAGATTCCGCCTTTGAGGGTGAAAATGACCTGCAAATGAAAAAATTCAAGATGTTAGACCTTTCCAATGAGCTATATTGTTCTCAATTTGGCTAAGGGGAAGGCCTCCAAAATCAGCTGAGAAGTGGCACTATGCATAGGATAGGTGGCGCTACGCATAGGACCAGTTTGCTCAAAAATCCAAATTTCGCCTAGTTTTTCTACAAGTTGACTTTTTCTATCATCTTGGATGAATTTCTTATTGTAAATGATGCTATGCTATGTAAATTTAATTTTAAAATGACCTTAGAGGTTAGATTCATCATTTTGAGGTGGTTTTGGGGTGAATGAATCAGTTTCCATGGTTTTAGAGGCAAGTTGTTCAACTACCTATATTCCTGTTCCTGATTTAGATATGGTTGAAACAATCCCTTATCTCTTCAATCTGACCTGTCATGGCTAGAATTTGTGGTTTTATGTCTATATTAGGTATTTTTTTCAGTCATTAGCAAAGGTTGGACTCTCTTGGATGCTCTGAGCTACATTGTACATCTCTACAACAGTTTGGCAAGGAAATAAACTAGGATTTGCAGCTATTTTTGTGGGATTCTTGTGGTAATGTGTTTTTGCATTGTTTCTCCTCCTGTAATTAGTTTTTATCATGTTTTATGTGTGCCACAATCTAATTCATTCTTCTAGCTAAATGATGTTAAAATAGATAGGTAGAATACATTGGTTACAATGCTCTGCCTTGGGAAACCATTTAGCTTTTCATGTTTTCTACAGTTTGAAGAGGATACATGATCGTTGCATGCCCTCCTTAGCTCCTCACAAGCCTTAAACCTACCATCTCACTCAATTTCAAGTGACAAAACACCTACGTACCTTGCCCCATAGAACACCCTACATTCTTGACTTGATTTCCTTGACCCAAAGCTACCTGCTCGATTTGATCCAACTACAAAACCATCAAAATCAACCAAAACACCCTAGAACTACTATATCTAGCCTAAAATAAATATTTGATTCAGTCATCTCAACTGATATTGATAAGGAGAGATCCCTCTCCCAACTTGATAGGGCTAGCTACCAGTTAAGCGTGGTTTGTGGTTATCTTAGGATTGCCTCCCTTTAGCCTGAGGTCAATCTAGGCTCTAACAGTATCATAGCAATATTGTTTTTTGGCTAAGAGTTTGCAGAGTAGATCTGAGAAGTTATGTTCAAAATTTTCATAACAAATCGTAGATATAGATTCCTTGGGAAAAAATACCCAAGTTAAAAGGAAATTTGTTGAATCAGAGTTCGGATGAGGGAGATATCAATAATTTACAATAAGCTCTTTAGAGGAGATTTCAAAATTTTGAGTTTCTGGGATATAGGTGGAATTGAAATTTGCAATACATAGTTCAGGATTGAAAGATGGCATTCCATGTGTTGAGGCTTGAGTAGGCCTTGGAAGGAAGCTCGAATTTCATAGCTTGGACAGACAGGATGGAGGTTGTTATACAGGATAATGGCTTGAAGGAATTTGTTGAACAAGAAATTCCTAAGCTAAGAACTATTGATGCAAAAAACTTGGATGAGTGGAAGAAGTGTGTGGTGAAGGAAAGGTGGATAATCCTTGAGGGAGTTCGAGATCATATTGTCTAGAGTCTCCATGGAAAGGAAACCCCGCATGATATGTGGGAAACGTTGATAGACTTGTATCAGAATAGCAGTGATCAAAGGAAGTTGGCACTAAATGATAAACTTCCTAAAATCAAGATGGAGAAAGGCAAGATGATCCCAAAATACTTGCCCAAGTTCACCCATTGTCGAGATGAACTTGGAAGTGCTGGAATCATGTTTTTCGAGAAGGATATGGTTAGTCTTGCTCTTCTTAGACTCCCAAAGAGTTGGCATAGTTATCAGGACTCTGTCAATGGTCGGAAGAAGTTGATAGATTGGGAACAACTATGGTTAGATTTGATTGAGGATGAGATTAGGAGGAACATTAAGGATGACTCGTCATCAAAGACTGATGATCAAGAGAACCGTGCCTTAGTGATTAAGGTGAGGAAGGGGAAAGGTAAAATTTCCCATTCCAAATGAGATTATTATCATGGAGGTAAGAAGAAGGACATGATGAAGGTTAAATGCTTTCATTGTCACAAGATGGGACACTTTGCTACAAATTGTCCATGAAGAATTCCAAGGATAAGTCCTCAGGAGGAGCGACAGGTGAGGCTTCAGCCTCCCAATTCAAACTGGATTTTTCCCTCATTACATGCATGGTGTCTTCAATGATGGGAAGAGTCTAGTACTTAGATAGTGGATCTTCATTCCACATTATTGGCAATAAAGAGTTATTCAGTGAACTGGAGGAGAAAGATCTCATGATGCATATTGAGATCGATGATGATGGTAAGTATAGTGTTACTGGTGTGCACACTATTACTTTTTAGAGGGAGTATGTGGCTCCACTCACCTTGAAGAGTGTTATGCGGGTACCCGAACTCACGAAGAACTTGGTATTTGTTGCCATGCGTGAGGATAGAGGCTATGATGTGATCTTTTAGAAACAAAAGTTGTTCCTTCGACACATAGCCATGGGTGAAGAAAAGAAGATAGGTGTTTTAGTTCAGAATCTCTATTAGATAGAGGTAGAGAATTGTGATTCTTTGAGTTCAAAAGTGTAAAGGATGTTGAGCCGAGATGTCAGCGAGTTGTGGCACAGGTGATTGGGCCACTTGCATCATGGGGCTTTGAATATGTTGCAGCAAATCTCTATCGGTCTTCCCAAAGGTATGCTTCAACAAATTGATACATGCAAGGGTTGTACTTTGGGAAAATACACTAGGTCTTACTTTGGGGATAGAGACAGGTGAGCATATTCTATTCTGGAGAGAGTCTATTTAGATTTGTGTGGACCATTCTCGACAGCATCCATGGCCAAACATAGGTATTATGTTATATTTGTTGATGGCTATTCTCATAAATTCTAGGTATTTTTTATGTAGAAAAAGGTTCAAACCTTTAAAACGTTTGTGAATTCAAATCATTGGTAGAGAAAGAGTATGACAAGAAGTTTAAATCTCTATGGAGTGATAACAGTGTTTATTATATCTCCAATGAGTTTAAGAATTTCTCTGCAGCATAAGGGATTAAACGAAAGATGACGACACCCATAACCCTTAATAGAATGGGGTTGCTGAGAGCAAGAATAGGAGCATAGTAGGGGCAACAAGGGCGATGTCACATGATCAAGGCCTACCACTACAACTGTGGGTTGAGGAATGCAACACATCGGTTTATGTTCAGACCCATAGCCCATATTGGAAACTTGAGATAAAGATGTCAGAGGAGGCTTATGCCAGTAAGAGGCCAGATGTTCGTCACTTTAGGATTTTTGGGTCATCAGTTTATTGCCATGTGACCAACAAAAAAGTTCGATATGTTTGTGGGGTACACTAATATAGCCGACAACTATCGGGTGTACATGCCAACTAGTTGGATGACAGTGGTTCATAGGGATATCAAGTTTGATGAAGAGAACACCATGCAAATATCTCTTGAGAGGGAGATTTTGATACATGCGAATGAGGATATTTTAGCTCGTAAGGATGAGGGGCCTTAGATTGATGTGGAACAACCACATGTAGAGGTTCAGTGAGTGGAGACATCCACTCAGGAAGAGTCTTCCAGAGAGGGAAAAAGGCACACAAGAGAGGCTGACAGATTGTTGGATGATGCACAGGAGAATGTGGGAGCGCACTCTTCTTAACGTAGACAGAGGGGGTCACTAGAGAGGTATATTGGATACATGGCACTTATGGGTGAATATTTTGTGACAGAGGAATCTTCCTTTCACGAAGAAGTGCAGTAGCTAGTTTGGGTTGATGCGATGGTGGAGGAGTATGATTCCATAGTTTGAAACAATGTTTGGGATGTGGTCTCAAGACTGGAGGACAGGATGGGTTGGTCTTCATGAAGAGTGAAGAGGATGCGAATGTGTATTACATAGTGGTGGAAGGTAAGTTGTCGATCATTGTACTTTATGTAGATGATGTCATATTAACAGGTGATGAGAAGTTCATCAAACCTTGCAAGAGAGTTTGATATGAAGGACGTGAGACTCATGAATTATTTTCTTGGAATGGATGTATGGTAGAGAGATGGGGAGTTTTTTGTATCTAAGGGAAAGAATGCCAATTCGATACTTGGGAGATTCCACATGGAGAGCACTAAACCTGTGGAGACTCCTCTAGCTGGTAACTAGAGGAAGGAGGATGCTACTTTAGGGGAATTAGTGGAAGCTAATGTTTATAGGTAGCTTGTGGGTTCACTCATGTACATGCCGAACACATGACCAGATATGTGTTATGTAGTTAACTAGCTTAGTCAAACGATGGTTAGGCTTACCAAGATGTATTTGAAGTTGGCAAAGCTTGTATTGAGATACCTTAGAGGCACTATTTAGTTTGGATTATGGTACAAATAGATAGAGGGAGTGAAGCTTTACGGCTTCACCAATGCAGATTGGGTAGGGAGTCAATCTGACAGGAAGAGCACATCAGGACAAATATTTACTATTGGGTTAGTGACAGTTTCTTGATACAAAAGGAAACAAAGATCAATTGCACTTTGTTCGGTAGAGGAAGAGTACATGGCTTCAAGTTAGGAAGCAAGTGAGGCTATCTGGATTTGGAAGATCCAAGTTAATTAGTTTGGTCAGTAGGTGGATCTGATAATGATTTATTTTTATAATTAGAGTTGTATCAAACTCTCTAAAAATCCAGTCTTTCATGATCTGTCCAAGCATATTGATATCTAATATCATCATCTCAAAGATTGTGTATTGAGGCAGATAATGTTGTTAGATTACATTCCTGTGGAGGAGAAAGATGTTGACATCTTGAAAAAGGCATTGTCAAGATGTAAATTCAAGTTTCACAAAGATAGAATCAGGGTAGTTGATAATTCCATTCTTGTTGAGAAATGGAAACAAGAAATTCGAGTTTAATTTGGCCTTAAATTAAAATATGAATTAAATTAGAATTCTATTCTCATTCCAACCTAAAATAGTTAAATTAAGTTTATGAAACTTACTTAACATAGGAAATTCGTGTTGGAAGTCTTTTGGAAGTCATGTATATGTTCTCCCTACTTTGTAGGAGTCCAGTGTGAGTTAATTGTTAGTTGTAAAATAGAAGACTTAGTTTCATGAGTTATTTCAATTAAATTACCTCTCAAATTGATTGAAAGAAGTAATAGTGAGTTAACAAATAGTGGTGACACTAATGAACTCCACCATTGTTACTCTAGTTAACTGAATATTTCCTCATCAGAAAGTCATGAATGTTGATTATGAGAATGACCCAATTGAGACTAGAGTGTAGGGACAATGTACTATTCGTTGTAGATTTTTTTTAGTTTCACTAATAGCACATGCAATCAGGAATTGATCCTTAAGGGATTGCGCTATTTTTAGAGGCCTTATTTCCTTTTAAAGACAAGCTATCCTCCATAGGAATTACACAATGGAATAGAGACTTCGAGAGATGGTGAAGAGGCTAAGATTTTTCCTTGAGATTTATTATGAGTTGGAGATTGAATTTGTTGAGTGCTATGATTGTTCGATAGAGAACAAGCATTGTAATTTCATCTTGAGTTTCCAGATTAATACAAAACAAATATTGGGGTTTTAAGTTGTGGCTTTCCTCGGATATTTATTGTGTTATGTGCCTTTGATACTCTTCCTCTATTGATTATTGTTTGCTCAATGTTTATGGGATTCTACTATAAAGAGTAGAAGTAGATTTGTCTCTTGCTTTAGAAAATTGCATTAACTTGTGAAACTACAGGATTTTCTAGATTCTGCAACTTGCTCTCCCACCAAACAAGAGCAATTTCACTCAGCCAAAGAGTTGCTAACTAGTCTTTTGCCTCATCTTATTCAATTTGGTTGATTTGACAATAAACCTCTATCTGTCTTATCCATTTATTAAGTTTTTCTGCACTACCCTCTCCATTATACATGCACATGTCAAAATTTACGTCTAACTTGAAGAATGGTTTCTTAGATGTCTTCTTATAATTTTTATAAGAGCGAGGAGAAAGATTACTTGAAGAAGGAGAGGGAGGACACTCCTCTCCACCATCTTCATGATTTTCTGACCCATGGTCATCGACATCCTTCTTCTCATGCCCAAGCACCCTCTCATAAACTATGAACATCTTGTTTACTTTCCCTGCCATATTGTAGAATACCTTGCATAAATTATGTTCCTCTTCCAAACGAGCTTCTTCATTTGCCATGTTTCTTCTTCACTGTGCATGTCCTACTTCAGGATCAAAGCACTTAAGCATTTGTTCCCCTTTTCACAACTTATTATAGGTTAGCATAAACTCATGCACTTCACATCTACAAAGACATGCTCTGATACCTAACTTGATCCAAGATATTTTACTTATAGATTCATCGAAATTGCATATAACAGAGTTAAGTAACCATGGAACTTAAAAGCACGTAAACAATGTGAAAATAATCGGAAGAACTCAAAAACCATGACATGATGATTTGATTACGGAGTTCATCCAATTTGGACTATGTCTTCGGGCCCTGCTCAATAGTGCAAAAGCCTTAATTTAATTAGTGGCATAAAAAAGATAAAAGTACAAGAAATAAGAAATTACAGCCCTTATAGCTCCAAGTTGGAATATGCGCAGAGAATTGAGAGCCTAGCTTCAGAAACAGATAGTACCACTAAATTGTCAGTGAAAAATAGTCCAAAAATGCCTATCCAGACTCCCAATTTGGATAATCGAGCCTTCTGGAACCTCTCAGAACCTCCTTGTGGCTCAAGACAAGGTTCAACCTATAGGTAGAGTCAGGGTCTGCTGTGTGCATGTGCTTCTCAAGTATATGCTCACTCCCCTTGCCTTTTTTTTCACAACAATCATATATATAAGCATGGCGACGTCGCTCAAAACCAAGGAGGTTTTAACATAATAACCAAGTTTAGGTAGGCAAGATCAAGTCAGAAGGTTATATGGAAACAACCTTGTAAGAATAGTGAAATCCTATTTAAACATAGCAAACCCATTAAGCACGATTAAGTCTCGGCAACATGTCTATCAATGCTTTTAACTATCGGTGGACAATCCAAAGCCAATACAGTAGACAATTCTGTTATATATGGACCTGCCAGCTTATAGAACATAATATATAATATATCGTGTCTGACTACTCCATGCAAATCGCAATCGGCGTGGCACCCATCGGTGTATCAACCCAACTTCAACACTCTGCGATATGGTGGACCTGCCAAGATTTATACCCCCAACATATAACATATTGGGTCCAGATCCTCCCAACAAATCACAATCGGAATGGGCTAGTGTGTCACTCCATGCTACCACTCCCATCCTACAAACTACACTTGCGATATATAGCACATTGTAACTAGACTCCACCGGGGCCGATTCATATATTTTCTCCACCTCCGACCTGCGATATGTGATATCACAATCACATCCAAGACCCTTTCGGGGTCGATTCTTAACACGCTTATTCTTGTTGCATCGATAGGTGATATACAGGACTCGGTGGAAACCTGCCACGTGGCGCTCCCTCATTTGCTGATACTTTTTCCATGTCATCTTCTCTACCACCTGGACATGTCAGACTCAAACTTTCACTTGCTCTAACTTCATCATTTGGACTGAGATTCCAGTTTTGTTTGCACCGTTTGAATCAATATGACGAGCACTTCGATCTAATGCTAATTTTATCCATACTATCCAAATTTTATTTTTGATCCTTTTACCATGCCATTGACACTTTTATGAAGATCCAGCTGGATTAATTCTCCAGGATCCTCCTGGATCAAATCTCCCCACTAAGAGTTGTTGGACCACCAAAATTCTTTTTAGTCAATTTTAAAGTAAGGCAATTGCTGCCTCACATTCTCTTTCTCCATCCATCAAGATTTTCTCGGATGCATTCCCTTGAAGCCAACACAAATGTACCCTTCATCTCCCCATTGTGAAGTTCTGGTTTTACTATCAAGAATGATATCTTCGGGAAACTTATCTAGATCTCTTGTACAAAATCATCCAGTTTGGAAATATGTGCAAACTCTTTATTATCCATAATTAATGGATGTTCATAAAGCTTCAGGCTTTCTACATTTACGATTGAGTACATCTGCATATAAGCAGGCAAGTCAAGATGAAAATCATTGTCTCCAACCTTATCCAATATGGTGAAGGGACCATATCGGATGGGTCTCAACTTCTTCCGTTATCCCTTCATTATATCCTTGGTGATATCGAGCCATACCTTGTCCCGAACTTGAAACTGATGGTCAACTTGATGCTTATGATGGCAAGCTTTATATCGAGCTTGACTCTTCTTCAACTGCTCATGCACTACCTGATGGATCACCTATATCTGCTGAATGAAATTCCATGCTTTGTCCCTATCATGTCATCCATTTCTATCCTCCTCTTTCCCAAAGACCATCTACTAGGGATGTCTAGGTAGATTTCCAAAACGTGTCTCAAATGGTGAGCTCGGTGTAGATGAATGTGTTGCTCAATTGTATGCATCTTGCACATAAGGAAGTTGTTCATCCCACAATTTGGTATGTTTCCCTCAATAAGTGTACCATGGTGTGCTTGAAAACCTTTGTCTATCCATCGGTCTATACCTGTAATTTCATACTTCTTTTCAGCTTAGTCTCCATCAATCTCTACAAGCTAGTCCGAAAGTCCCCTAGAAAGCAAGAGTCTCGATATAGCACGATAGATGTGGGAAACCGAAAAAGGACACAAACATCCTGAAAGAAAATAAAAGCAGTCTACTTAGAAGTGACCTACCAAGGCATTAAAATACACATTTTACTAAATTGATCCACAACGACATATAAATAGTCGTGACCTTTCCTAGTCATAGGTAAACCTCCTAGAAAGTCCATTGACACACTTTCCCATGGTCGACTTAGAATAGGGAGTGGTGTGTAGAGCCCAAGTTTTCTATCAGATGGCTTTGAAATAGAACACAAAACACAACCCTTTACAAACTAAGCCACGATGTTTTTCATATGAGGCCAAAAACAAAACCACTGCAAATGACATAAAGTTTTCTCAATTCCAAAATGACTAGACAAAAGAGAGGTATGAGCTTCTCTGATTACATGAACCCTTTCATCACTAGGTATGCACAGTTTTCCTAGGTGGTATAACATATTTCCCTGCAAGTAATAATTGTCCACCTGTGATCCACTAGTCAATTTTGCACAAATTTCTTTAAAATCACTATCGTTAGCATATTGTTCAACATAACTTTCTAACGATAAAGAAACATTTTTCAAAACTACAAATGAAAAAATAGGATGGAGAGAAAGCATATGTGCTACATTGTTGCTTGCGACCTTCTTATATCTTATTACCAAATGAAAATGTTGATGGAATCCCATCGATCTGAAGTGACGGCTTACTGAAGCTTGGTCTATGACTGAAGATACTGCAAGGGCTAACGATATGTGTGGATGATGGTATCCTTTTCCATTAGATAGTGTTTCTAATTCTTTACACTCTAGACCAAGGCCTACAACTCCATGTCATACATAGGATAATTCACAATAGCCTCGAAGAAAGTCTATGAATGGTAACATATAGAATTTCTTTGCTACATGAATACAACACCCATGGAATATCCGATGGCATGTATTTCAATCTTGAAATGTTGATGAAGGTCTAGTAAGGCTAGAACTGGTGCTGTGTTGATCTTCTCTTTCAATGTGTCAAAGAATTTTTGTTGTTTTCCTCCCCATTGAAAGGTTGTGATAATGGAAAAGTTTGCAATGAACATTCTCCAATACAGTACTATGCCCAAAAAACTTCAAACCTCTGTAAAATTTTTGGGCTCCGGCCAATTCATAATCACCTCCACTTTAGAGGGATCTATCCTTAATTGTCCATTACTGATAATGTGGCCTAAATAAATCAGAGAAGTCTTCCCAAACTCACACTTTGACAGTTTCAAATATAGTTTCTCATTCTTCAAAAGATCAATCACTTTCTTTATATGACAGACATGTTCATCCCCTTATCTACTATACACAGGAATATTGTCCAATAAACAAGAACAAAATGATCAAGAAAAGGCCTAAATAAAACATTCATTACTACCATAAATGTGGCTAGAGCATTGCACAGTATGAATGACATCACCATCCATTCGAACAATCCCTGTTTGGTTTTGAATGGAGTCTTCCAAATGTCTTGCTCTACAATTCTAACACGGTGATAACCAATACACAGATCCTGCTTTGTAAAATAAACAACATTTTTCAAGTGATCTAATAATTCATCAATGTGAGGGACAGGGTATTGATTCTTCACCATGATATTGTTCAATGCCCTATAATCTACGAAAATTCTCCAGGTGCCATTTTTCTTCAGCACCAACATGATCGATGAGCCACAAGGAGAAGAACTCAGTCTGATGACTTCCTGATTTGACAGCTCCTGCACTTGTTTCTTGATCTCCTACATCTCGATAGAAGCCATCCTGTACATTCCAACATTTGGTAAAGGAGCATCTTGTTGTAAATGGATCTCATGTTGGGTTTCGTAATTAGGGGGAAATCCTCTTGGTTGCTAAATGCATAAGACATACACCGACACTTAGTGACACAATGTAGACCATCCAGAATGCATAAGACATAATTTTCTTCATGCCAAAACCTTCGTGACAAGATTGCGTGAAGTGAGAGTGAAACATGTCTATGTGATGACGACCACTCATACTCACACAATTACCTTGAAGCAAAATAACATTCCCTTTGCATGACAAACAACAACCCATATGCCCAAAGATGACACGTGCTGAAAAAATATGAGAACACAGACAATTCTTAAGATCAAGGAGGGGAGCTTAAAATCATCATCTTACCAACAAGTGACCAAGGATAATCAATCATAAGATCCAAGCTAGGCTCCAAAATTTGCATGCAAGCCAAAATTTTGGAGGGTGGTTGTAGCCGCTACCATAAGTTTATAAATTGTGTTTATCAAATATTTTCCACAAACCATGGTTTCTCCCAAATCCTAGCCTCATAATTTCCATCAAACCTTAAACAATGTAAACTTTGAAATGGGAACTATAAACTCAAAATGGGAAATCTAGCTAAAAAAGGCCAAAAAACATCAAAAATAGTGTTAAAAACGAAAAGTGTGTATACTGGAATGACGGTTTTTTTTTTAGGGACAATTTTGAACATTTTTTAAAAATGTCAGTGAAAACAAAATTTTCATGCAAAATATAGCTTGAAAATGAAAAAGTGATTATACTGGAACGATGATTTTTTTTTAAGGGTTAATCTTCAAAATTTAAAAAAATTCTAGTAAAATGATCCAACAACATAAAAATGACTCATAACTTCTCATTTAACACCATATGGAAATAAAAAATTTTATTTCAAGATAAAATGCATACATCAGTTAGATAAAATGTCTTAAGCAGTTATTCAAAATCACTCATATTTTCTTTCACACCATCATAATTCACATCTTTAGATGAGTGACTAGATGCTAACGAATATGTTCCATATTCTTCTCCTTCATCAACTAGTGCACCATCTGAGTCCACATGCATGCCCATCATTTCAGGTTTCAAAATTCTTCTAGATCTATGACTGGTTTCAATAGACTCCCATCTCAACACTGTTCCCTCTGGTAACAACCTTTTCATAATCTTTATCGTCTAGAAGCGAAGAGTTTCTCTCTTTGTTAAATTGAAGTCATAAACAAGTGTGTCAACATCCTCCAATTTCAATATGTCCGTGCAGCAACGAATTATATTCGTACCCTTTCTTTTTCTCTTTTCGCCATTTTTTTTGTCAACTACCACCTCTAGCTTATACACACCATTGAATGGGTGTGTATTTGTGGCATACCAATGTACTTCAACACTTGTAACATCCTCATTTTTTGTAAATACCTTTATAACTTTAGAAACCTAGAATGGATAGCCATTGGGATCTCCATCTCCTAGCAGTGTGATCATGCAACCCTCCTTAATATCCTGTACTCAACCCCTGTAAAGGTCTTCCATGGCATCACGTTGTGCATGAGATCTTTTGGAACCAATATACATCTCTCTTTCCTCTGCCTGTGAAGAATTAATGATACCTTGAGATTGTTGTTGTTCAACAATGTTTATTTCCTCATGTGCATTCGACACATTTCGTGGCCAAATAAATGGATTTTTCAAAGGTATATCTTCATTTATTCTTGTTGAAATGATATCACTTTGATTATTTAAAGATGACTCCCACCAAACTGAATCAGCAATGTCAAAGTAATCATATGTATATCTAATACATTTTTTAATTTCTTCTAGGCAATTAGAATAATTTATATCTCTGTTTTGTTTGCTTGCATTATGAACTTCACCAAGTGATTGTAATAACAATATTTTTGATGCAAATATTGGATGATCTGGAATGAACTTCAAAAATTGCAAA
Source organism: Pinus taeda (assembly GCA_000404065.3). Lineage (NCBI taxonomy): Eukaryota > Viridiplantae > Streptophyta > Pinopsida > Pinales > Pinaceae > Pinus > Pinus taeda. The sequence goes on from APFE031046058.1 coordinate 212,167, forward strand.
CCTGATGACGGTGCCCATTCTATAGTAATTGAATACTTCTTGCCCCATATTAGTTTTTTCCCATCAATTTTTTTGATACGAAATTGATGTTGGAAGCTAATGTCATTAAGTTGTTCAATGAATTTCCCCTCACCATATGATCCCATAATAAACCTTCTCATGTCAATAGTTTCTTCCAACACATTAAAAGTAGGCTCTGGCATGTATGATTTTTTAATACATTCAATCAATGATGGCAAGCTCCCAGCTTTCTACCTCCTCAATGTGACTGAAAAATGACTGAACATTTGATCAATATGGTAATGAGTGTGCCCAAAAAGAAGGAAACCAACCTTTACCTTTTGAAAAATTCTCAATTCAACAAGTATGTTTGGATATCCAAAAACAATGTGATTTTTGTTTTCATGGCAAGTGTTGTCCAATTGCAGATACAGAACTTCAGGAAGATTACTAGACCAATGAGAAAGCACAATATGAATTACGGTTATGGTTAGATTTGCATCATTATGAATATTTGGAGCTGTGAAGTACATCTTTGCCAACATTTTCCCATTGAAGACCATACAACCAACCAAGTGATACTGAATAAAATTTCCCTCCTGTAAATTTTTGGATGTGAGAAAAAAATGTGATAAAAGTGTTTTCTTCTAGTCCATACCATCAATTATCAAACCCAAATATTTATTCATATTATCATAACACTTCTTTCGATGCTTGTACATATTTTTTGGTTCATTTGTTTGTTGTTCGCGATGCTCCTGAAGTTCGTTGACAATTGAATCTACACAACATAAAAGAAAGCCATTAAGAAATATGTTTTCATACTTGATGAATATACAATTTTAGAAGTTAAAGTTATGAATGCCTACCTCTTTCTGACCCTTCACATTTGTCCCTTTTCGATTTAAGAGAAGCATGTACTGCAAATCTCCATCCTTGTCTTCTTAGGAATATGGACATTGTTGAATTTTTTCTTCCATATCTTCACAAAATATTGATATGCAATAAGCCGACCATGTCCCTTAGCACCTTCTGCATATTCTTTGTATAAGTTGTAGATTTCGCATCTCGAAAAATTATCTGGAATATGTATTGTCTCTCTATTTGGCATACACTCTCCATGCTTTGAAAATAAATCTTTCCTCCATGACATGTTTTTGATAATGGCCCAAATTTTCTTTTATGACATACTTCATAATAGAATGTGGGATCCTTTTCCAAATTTTCTTGAATGCTCGAGAGGTGAAAATTCCCAATCGAATGAAACATTTTGAAAGATTTTCTACAGATAAATAAAGTCTTAATATGATAATCATAACCTGACAATGTAGATTGCATGCACCCAACTAAATATGAATTTTGCATGCTTTAATTCATTGACAAATATCTCTTCTTGCTCTTTAATGCAAATTTGAAATCCATATGTTTCAAGAAATCTTTTTGGAAACATTCACTTGAAATGAGTGCGCTGATAGAACTTCTTCTCGTTAGATATTTTGCTCTACCCCTTGTATAAGTAGAACATCTTGCATTTATATGAAAAGCTCTACTCCTACTCCTCGATACAATATTTCTTGGCAACATCTCCATCATTAGATCAGAATTTGTATACGGATTTTCATCATCATTAAGAGGAATGTTATCCACACTATCATCAACTGTGCTTTTCAAATACTGACTTGGAGGATATTCTTCGTCTTCTCCTTCTTCAATGCTACTGTCATAGTCCATAGAATTTAGACTCAATGGAAAATTTGACTCGCTGTTTATTGGATATTCTTCCTCATGTGCATTTTCAGTGCTACTCTCACAGTACATAGAATTAGGACTAAGTGTATCATCCTATCCTTCATGACTGCTACCTTTATACTAATTAGAATTAGGACTAAATGCATAATCCTATCCTACATCACTGCTACTCTCATAGTCCTTAGAATTAGGACTAAGAGGACATTGTGACAGTCCATTCTTTTGAAATTCATCATCGCGCTCTTCATCATTGTTGCTCTCATAGTCCTTAGAATTAGGACTAAGTGGACACCATGGCACTCCATTCGTTTGAAATTCATCATCCTGCTCTCCATCATTGCTATTGTCATAGTCCTTAGTATTAGGACTAACTGGACATCGTGGTACACCATACTTTTGAAATTCATCATCCTTCTCTTCATCAAAGCTACTCTCATAGTCCTTAGAATTAGGACTAATTGGACATCGTGACACTCCATACTTTTCAAATTCATCATCATGCACTTCATCATTGCTACTTTCATAGTCCTTAGAATTAGGACTAAGTGGACACTTTGACACTCCATTCTTTTCAAATTCGTTATCACACTCTTCATCACTGTTGCTCTCATAGTCCTTAGAATTTGGACTAAGTGGACACCGTGACAATCCAATCTTTTGAAATTCATCATCATGCTCTTCAACACTGTTTCTCTCATAGTCCTTAGAATTAGGACTAAGTGGACACCGTGACACTCCATTCTTTTTAACTTCACCATCATGCTCTTCATCACTGCTACTTTCATAGTTCATAGAATTAGGGCTAAGTGGACACCACGAGACTCCATTCTTTTGAAATTTGTCATCAAGCTCATCATCACTATTTCTTTCATAGTCCTTCAAATTCGGACTAAGTGGAATGTGTGACTCTTTATTTATTTGAAATTCTCCATCACCTCTTTCATCAGTGCTACTCTCATAGTCCTTAGGATCAGGACTAAGTGGAAGAATTGATTTTCTATTCATAGTGGAAGAATTCCCGCTATATTCATCCATATGAATAGAGTTGTTATGCGATGAAGATGTTGATGCTATATAAATCGAAACTTCAGTATTAGGACAATCCATTCCTTTCAAATAGAAGATGTTGAATGATACAAATGGAGAGTCTCCTAAAGATATTATATAGCTTAGAGAATGAAATTTTCCCTCAAAAAATTCCCCCCCGAAAAAAAAATTCACGAAAATATTTCCCTTCAAAAATTTTCCTCCCAAAAGATTTCGTGAAAAAATTTCCCTCCTAAAAGTTTGTGAGATTTATTTCACTTTATTATTTTATTCTGCAATTTAATGAAAAATGTAAACTAAATTTTTTTATGAAATAAATCATTAAAGTTAAAATTGTAAGCTACAACTAAATTATTTTAATAGTCAAAGTATATAATATATAGTATACAATTGAATGTTTTTTTTATTTTTTTTTTATAATACATTCTGAAAGAAATTAATCCCACATT
>APFE031046060.1:0-11810 GCA_000404065.3 Pinus taeda
TGTTAAAATTGTAATTTCACCAACCCCGCGCGGTCAGCAGTCAACAGGGTAGAAAACCACGCAGTAAAACAAAACCAGGCGGTCTTATATCGCACCACCCATCAGACTGAAGTGGTTTCCGTGCATCGAGCTCCGATGCAATTGGGAGCTGACAGCTGTTCAAGCGCTGATGCTGGCCTGACATCAGCATGTCCAATCCGTCGGAAGGTATCTAGCACCCAACTTACCTCTTCCGATATCCGTTCGATTAAACATGTCTGCTGTCCGCCGTTTGATTTCCTGGAAGCTGTCCGCTGGTTAAAGTTCACATAGTACGCATACGGGTCTGTTAAAACTTAATTAGGCATGGACCATCCCATACGCCATAATAATGATACGGGTAAGGTCTTTAACATATCTACCATGAAGTTAATATAAGGTATGGGCGCAGATTTTTTTTAATATATGATTTGATATAGCGTTGACCCTAATTTTTGTAAAAGCAAAAAAACGCACGGGGATTAAATTTTTATTGTAATGTGAAAATACACGGGGGATTGTATTGAATGTAATCGCATATGAAAATTGCGAAAAACCCTGGAGCAAAAAAATGGCACACGGTGAAAATGAGAGTTCGCAGCAGCGAATAAAAGAGAACAGAGTTTAATTTTTGTATCGCAGGGGGGCAGAAGTGCAAAAATGTTTTTCTTTGGGTCTGTAATGAAAATGGACTTTTATGCAGCAGCAGTGAAAAGATTTTCTTTGTTTTTTATAATGTAAAAAAGAAAAGTTTGCACAGCAGTGCAGGAGGAGAAGTGAATGAAAAACCAGTAGCTTGTTTTGTTCCAAATCCATGAGTTGCTTCACACAGGTGAAAAGGTAAATCTGTAACTCTCTGTAAGTTTGTTTTTCACACAGCAGTGAATGTAAATGAAATATTTACACACAGTGGTGTAAAATTTCATAGGAGGCAGAGTAACTTTTGTGTAAATGTTTTGGTGAATCCCTCTGAGTGAAAGAGGATGAATATGTAAATGTTTTACTTAATGAATGGAAATTTTATGGTGGTGAAATACTCTGTCCTCTGTAATTAATTTTAAAAAGACTTCTCTGAGTAAAAGATCCTGGTGTAAAGGAAACAGAGCATTGCCTCTGTGTTTTATAGTTTATGGTTTTGGTATTTATCCATCACAAACAGTAACAGCAAAAAAAATACCCAACATTATAGCTAATACAAAGTTGCTGGGGTGTAGAATTCAAGAAACTTAAATCCTCGCTAGCAGTTTCAGCCGAGCTGTAATGGACATAGGAGTATCCAGAGAAGTGTTGGTAATGACATCTCCGCAGATGTGAACAGTGAACACCGGGCCAATCCGCCCAAAGAGATCATACATCTGGGCCGTGGTAACATTGGGCTCCAAATCCCCCACATACAGAGATTTAGGTAGTAATTGGTTGTTGTTGCCATTATCAATTGGTAGATGTTGCTGCGAAACACGGTGTTCTGCTGGTTGGATTTGAATCTTTGCCATTGCTCTTTGCTCTCTGATACTTGAAAAAGCAGAAAGCACAACTTCCCAAATGCCAACTCAATCGAAATAAAAGTCCAAACCCAATTCAACCGAAATACCAGTTAAACCTAAATAAAAATAGAAAACCATCCACGGCATCCGCGGATGGAGAATGAAAACCGCTTATTTCTGTACCGCAGGTGAAGATCACATCGATTTTCCTGAATGTCTTTCTTCACTGGGCATGTGGAGAGGGATAAATATGTGGCGGATCCGATTTTTGAAATAGGTGCAAGGTTTGTTAGGTTTTCTCTTCATTGGTGGGCATCCTAATTTTCATAAGATTGAATAGCAAAATCAATCTTGACAATTCAAAACAGACTGGGAGAATCATGGTTTCAGGTTTATTAGTTTCTTCATAGCCGTGATATTCACTAATTAATAAATATATTATGAATATATTAACTTAAGACTATAAATTATTAATTAAATAAATATGTTATTTATAGCAAATATATATTTATGAAGGGTATGAATGAAGGTATTGAATAGTTCAGTGATTTTTTTTAAATTAAATTAATTTTTTTAAATGGTTATTTTTTGTTTTTCTGTGAAAGGGCTGTTTAAATATAGCTTTATTTGTGTTTTCCATTTTATTGGACGCCTTTTATAGATTAATATATAATTTACAATTATTTTATTTTTATACATAATATTAGTTTTTCCTTAAAAGAAATATTTTATGCTCAAACCATAATTAAAATTATTTTAGTTTTTATACATAAGATTACCTTTTCCTCAAAAGAAATATTTTATGCTCAAAGCATAGGCAATGAGAGATGTTGTTAATATAAATCTTCTCTCTCTCAAGAAGCATCTTCTTCCATTAGGCTCTTCCACTTGTTGAGGTATTCTAATACAAGCTTTTCCTCATTATTCAATGTGACAACTGTGCCACTAGTTCCAATGGCCCTTTAATAGTGAAGCAAAGTGATTAAACTAATCAAAGTAACAAAAAGATGCCACTGTATAGCTCTATGTGTCATATAATATACAAGAGAATAGTGAAACTACCTGGTATGTAAAAATGCATATAAATTGAGACAAGAGGAACTATTAGGGAGAACCATGGACGCCTATTATGTGAATAAGCTCTGAGGGCATTTCTTTATGGCTTTGATCTTATACCTTAGCTACAATTTGGTTTATTCTCACAAATTTTATGGGGGATTATCTTGGTAATGGATGAGAACATCTAAGTCATGAAATGGAACATGTAGCATAAAAAATAAAAGGCCTTGTAATATAAAAAATGTATTGATTTTAATTAATAAAAAAATATAAAATTAACATTAATTAGGTAATAAAACCTAACCTTAATGGAAACATATATATTACATTTTGCATCACACAAAACATGTCATCATTAGAAAAAGTCAAAATTTAAATAGTTACATGGCTTTTATTAATAGAAATTATATTTTTAGAAAGTCTATTCATATTATTACATATCATATTTTTTCAATATTATTCATTGTGGAAATATCTCTTATCATCCCTAATTCCCACAACTGTTATCTAGCACATGCACCTACCTTGAAAGTATCTAGCTTTCTTGATTGGAAAATGCTAAAGTTGTGGAAACCCTATTATTGTTCTTGTTTCCCTTTGCTAAGAAGTTAATGGCCACTTAGAAATAAGGTTATAGCTTCATTGGGTGCCCTTCAACTAATTTCAAATTATCTAAATCATATAAACTAATATCATCAATTGTGTCATACCAATGCATGATTAACTTATCATATGATGTAAACATGTAACTAAACCAATTTTGTAATCATCATTTAAATATAATTAAATAATTAAGAATTCATTCCTTTTCCAAGTAGAAAATATTAAAAATTGAAGTGCTTACAGCTAGTATGGTAGTGAGTGTTGGTTATTATCTTCCCCGCCTCCTTTTACATGAAAGATAACTAACTCACCTAGAAATTGGTACAATGAACCACCTGATTTAAAAGTAAAAATAAAAATAAAAACAAAACCACTATTGAAAGATAAATTTCCTTAAAAGAAACTTCAGTACAAAAACAATAAATTTCCAACAATACTAATTATTTTTGTTGATTTAAATGCTAAGGAATAATTTAGGATAAAAAAGGAAAACAAAAAAACACTATTGAAAATTAAATTTCCTAGAAAGAATCTTCTTTACAAAAATAATAAATTTCCAAAAATACTAGTAATTTTTTGATTGAAATTATAATCCTAGAAATAAACTTTATTACAAAGCAATAAATTTCCAACAATATTAATAATCTTTAAAATATAAATTTTAAAAAACAATTCTAAAGGAAGACACATATACATATTAAAGGATGCTTACGAAAAGAAATAGATAAATTACAAACCACTCACCCAAAAATGGATAAGCTAAAGTTAAAAATGAATAATTTGACCAAAAATCTCTCCTAAATAGTCTTCACTTAAATCACTCCTAAAAGGTCTTCACTTCTATTGTTGAGATGGAGTAAGATGTGGGTAATATTTTAGGGATAAAAACATAGAATGACTAAAGTAAAATGATTAAATAAATGATTAAAATGAAACTATGATGCAGAGTTATATGTGGCTTCATGCCAATTGGATGGTTTGATCTAAGGCTTCCTATATTATATATGAAAGCACTAGTAAGAATAGTAGGTGCCCTGAGAATTAGATTGAGGCTGGAATAAATGAGACTGTAGCAGTTCTCATAAATGAGGCTGTAGCATTTCTCTTCTCTCCTCTTTTATCTCAACTAAGGCAACATAAATACTTTTGAGAGCAACAAATTTTCCATTCATTTCTACCATAGCTAGGAATTCTTAAAAAACAAATGAGAATGCTACAAATAGTGAACCTTTAATGTGTCCTTGAATGTCTCTCATTAGGTTGCATGAAGTGATTGTGCCATAAATAAAGAATAGTTCTTTCAACTTATTGTCATTAATACTATCATCCAAATGTTTTAAATAAATATTTTCTCCATATTGCCTCTTATATTCAGGCATCTTTAGTGCCTTTTCAATATACCATTCCTTTCCATCTTTTTTCTTCCCATTTAAATTCTCAAAACAATTTGCATCATCATCTTCATTCTCAAAGTTGACAAATCCAAAAAACTTTGAATTACATGCTTGCCTTCTGCATCCTTAATTACTTTGGCACTCATAATTATTCCATACACACTAAAATAATATCTCAAATCCTCAGCATTCATGGTGTGATAAACTTAACTATTGCATCCCTTTTTTTGTGTCTCTTACATAATAACAATGATATGCTTCCAAATTTGGTCATATGTTTGGGGTGGTAGGTTGAGCTCATGTTGATGGATGCCATCATTTGTTTCAAAAACTCATTAGATAAGTTTCCTTTAAATTTGGCATCCCCATCACTAAACCCATCCAATGTAATTTTTCTTGCAATATATTTTGACAATTTGTATTGCTAAGTTTGATGTCTTTCCTCTTCATTTTTATAAGACTACTTCATTTATGAACTATGGTAATTACTTATGAATATATATATTATAGTTCTTTTATATTCATAAAACAATCACTATTCATAAATTCAACTAATAACCATTAAAATTGAATATATATCACAATGTTTGAGAGATAGAGATATGTGAGGGATAAGTGTGTATGTAAAATGAAAATGTTCAAACTCATTTTATACCCAATATACACAAGCTACATGTCTCTTAAATTAAATAAATATCTCTTTGTAAATTAAATTCTAGAAAGTCTATCAATTTACATTTTTACTCATATTTGTTAAAGAGTTGAAGATCAAGTGTAGTAATTATATTTATTTAGAGTATCTAGATTTCTTGGTTGGAAAATGTAGCAATAGTGGAAAACATATTAAATCATTTTTGTTTCCCTTTCTTGAGAAGATAGTGGTAAGAGAGAAATAAGTTTATAGCTTCATTAGGTGCCCTTGAGCTAATTCCAAATTAGCTAATCATATAAACTAATATGCTAAATTGTGTCATACCAATACATAGTTTATAACTTATCCTATGGTGTAAGCTTGTAAATAAACTATTTTAGTAATCATCATTTAAATCTAATTAAATAATTAAGAATTCATTTCCTTTCCAAATAGAAGCTATTGAAAATTGAAACAGTTGTAGCTCATGTGGTAGGGAGGAGTGACTGTTATCCTCCCAAGATAACCAAGATAACCATAACTCACTCACCTAATGAACCATGGGATTTAAAAAATAAAGATAAAAACAAAACTAATATTGAAAAATAAATTTCCTTGAAATAAACTTCATTATAAAATCAATAAATTTCCAATAATACTAATAATTTTTTAATTTACATTTTAAAGAAGAATTCTAAATAGAGAGACATATACATATTAATGGATGGTTAAAAAAGAAAATAGCTAAATTACAAACCACTCATGCCAAAATAGATAATATAAAGTTAAAAATGAGTGCTTTGAACAAAAATCACCCCTAAAGTGTCTTGACTTCTGTAGTTAAGACAAAGTAGCATGTGGGTAATCTTTGAGGATGTAACAATAAGTTATATAAAATACTTCAATAAATAAATCTTAAGTGTGAAAGTCACCAGATAATTGTTTGGAAAATCTAAATTTGGTAGTAAAATATTTAACATTAATTTGAAATATTGAAAAGGTATACAAATAGGTTAATGAAAAGATGTGAAAATAAAAATATTATTAGTAATATTGGGTAAATGGTATTTTAGGGGCTTTTTATGGTAGAGTAAAGAATAACTAAGTGGATAAAAACATAAAAAGAGGAAAGAAATATAATTAAATAAATGAGTAAAATATAACTATGATGCAAGACTAAAATCTAGTGCCATGCTAATTGGATGGTTTCATCTAAGGGTGATTATACATGGAGAAAGTGGTAGTAATAGTAGGTTCCCTACCAATTGGATTGTGAGACTCCAATAAATGACTCTGTAAAGTCTCACTTCTCTCCTCTTTTGGCTCAGCGAAATCAATATAAAGAATTTTTCCAGCAACAAGTTTTCCATCTATTTCTAGCTTAGCTTATGCCACAAATCCTGAACCTTTACTGTATCCATGAAAATCTCCCATTACCTTGCATGAAGTGATTGTGCCATAAATAGAGAATAGTTCTTTCAACTTGTTGTCATCAATACTATCATCCAAATATTTTAAATAAAGATTTAATCCATATTGCCTCCTCAATTCGGATTTCTTCAATGCCCTATCAACATACCATTCCTTACCATCAATTATTTTCCCATTTAAATTCTCAACGCAACTTGCTGCATCATCTCCATTCTCAAAATTAACAAATCCAAAACACTTTGAATTACCTGCGGCATCGCTAATCACTTTGGCATTTGTAATTGGTCCGTACACACTAAAGTAATATCTCAAATCCTCATCATTCATTGACTCTGATAAATTCTTAACAAAAACATCAGTGAACTTGGTGTTTCCATTTTGTCGTTCTCGCTGCTCTTTTTTCATAAATGGGGCAACATAAACCCGTTCCCCATCGATAAACTGACCATTCAAATATTTTATTGCATTTTGCACTCCCTCTTCATGTTCATAAATCACAAATCCATATCCTTTGGATTGCCCTGATGCATCTGTTGCAATAAAGTACGATAGAAAGCATCTTTGTCTACTGTTCTATCAAGATTCTTAACAAAAATTTTAGCTGATCCAAAGTTACGGATGCTGGGGTCATGGGGTGGGTACATTACCCGAATATGGTTTCCATTAAGGGGCGCAGAATTCAATAAACGTAAAGCCTCGCTAGCATTTTCAGCTAACCTATAATTGACATAACCGTATCCCAGAGAAGTGTTGGTAGTGGCATCTCTGCATATGTGAACACTGAGCACCTGGCCAATCCGCCGAAAGAGATCATATATCTGGGCCTCGGTCACATTGGGCTCCAAATCCCCCACATACAGAGATTTCGGCAGTAATTGATTGTTGTTGCTGTTAGCAACTGCTTGTTGATGTTGTGCGACACGGTGTTGTTGCCGTTAGCAACTGCTTGTTGATTGTTGTTGCCGTTAGCCATCGCCTCTTTACTCACTGATACTGGAAAAGCAGAAAGCACAACTTCCTAATGCCAACTCTAACGGAAATAAAAATCCAAACCCAACTCAACCGAAATAATCGAAACCACAACAGGTGTAGACCACAAAATCCGCAGATGGGGAATCAAAACCGCTTATTTCTGTACAACACGTGAAGATTATATCGATTTTCCACGCTGAAAATAGACTTCAACGCTGAACATTCCACTTCTGACTCAATATGGAAAGGTATAATGGTGAGAGTGCCGCAACAATTCTTCTATAAATATGTGTTAGGTTTTCTCTTCATGGGTCGGCACAATATTCTTCACAACATTGAATAGAAACGGACTGCGAGAAACATGGTTTTACATTTCTTAATTGCCGTGAAACATGGTGTGACGTTTCTTAGTTTTTTCATAACCATGAATGCTTGCTTGAGTAATTAATAATATTTTAATAGCACTAAATATATTAGGGATTAAGCGTATATTTATATTAATTGAATAACTTATAAAGAGAATGATTAATAATTAATAAATAAAGAGATAAAATAATATATTTATAAAAAGTGTAATGTAAGGTGAGTGATTTATTGTTATTTATAATAATTTATTAATTAAAATTAAAATTTTTGGGTTTTTTTTCTTAATTGGGCTAACTTACTTTAGTTTTACTTTTTATCAATAATAATTTTTAAAATTTATTTCAAATTTATATATTTTTAATGAAATCTAGTTAATTAACGATTATCATGTTAAATCAAAATTAATAAAATTAAATGTGTTTATACAAATTGAATAATAATTCATAGATCAATATTCTTTTACAATGAAAACTCTAGCATAAATAGCCTTAAGTGCCTTTTCACCAAAGGTCATTATGTTTAATGGTGCCTCTCTACATAAATAATATATAATTAATTTTTTATTTTTATTTTTTTATACATAAGATTACATTCCTTTCAAAAGAAATATTTTATGCTCAAACCATAGGTAATGAGGGATGTTAAGAAAAATCCTCTTTCTCCCCAGAGACACCTTCTTCCATTAGGCCCCTTGGACTTGTTGAGGTATTTTTTAATTACTTAACATAATCACTTTTCTTCACAACTTGAGTGAGTTTGTTCACAACTTAATATGGACCATAGAACTCGGGGTCTAACTTGTTCTTTCCATATTTTTTTAATGATAATTGTCTGTAAGGTTTGAAACTTCACATACACCCAATCTACTTAAATTTTATTTCTAAACTACATTGGTCATCTTGCTACTTCGTGTGGTTTCTTGCAATATTTAAGTTTTCGTTTAGTGCTCGAGCAACCTTTTAGTTATCCTCAAATTGATTCTTTATTGTTGGAATTTTTATATTATTTATGGTTAACTCTTTCCATTTAGGGGGTGTATAATCATAGAGAGATTGAAATGACATTAGTTTTATTGAAATGTGATAAGTGGAATTGTACCACCATGGTGTTAGATGTAACTATTCAAACCATTTTTTTGTGAAAAGCTTTAGAAAAGTTTCCTTTAAATTTGGTATCCCTATTACTCACAATGATCTTCGGAAATCCATGTAATTTGTAATTATTTTTGCAAAATATTTTGGCAATTTGTTTTGCTCAGTTTGATCTCTTGTTCATTTTTCAGTGCAATTGATACAACTACTTTATTTATAAACCCTGGTAATTACTTGTGAATATATATTATATTTCTTTTATCTTCATCAAACAATCACACTTCAGAAATTCAACTAATAACCATGAAATTAAAATGTATTTATCACAATGTGTGAGACATAGAGATATGTGAGTGATAAGTCCTTTTGTAAAATGAAAAGGTTCGAGTGTATTTAATACCCAATATACACAAGAGACATGTTTCTTAAATAAAGTCATATACCTTTGTAGATTAGATTCTAGTAAGTTTTCACATTCTCATATTTGTTAAAGTGTTTAAGATCACGTAAATAATGGCGGCTAGTAACTCCTCGTAAGTACATTTATTTACTTTTTGTTCATATTACATCTTTTATGGAAATACTTGCTTAAATTATTACGATTAATAACTAATAGTAAATATGTTATTTACCTTAGTATGGACTATCAATGATCTTAATTTTAGGTTTTCTCGTTGATTTCTTTTCCTTTAATTTTCCTTCTTCTGTTTTAAAATATCATTTTCTTTCGTGTTTGTACATAATATTGTAAATACATCAAGGATTATGAATATTGACTATAATTGCATTCTTCAACACTCCTTCTTAACTTGGGAGGTATTCATAATGATTATCCAAATGTTTTCTATGTACATGATCTTTCTAGAAAAAAGGTAAATCTCATCGATAACATCTTTATCTAAGTCAATACCCCTCACCTACATGAGCATCATCATAAATGTGTACCACAACTTTGGTTAGCCCTTGTAAATGATTGTAGTTATTCAAATAGTCACCATGATCTGGTGGGTGTCTCACCTCTTGATACTCTAACTAGTTGAGGGTGGTTATTTCCCATGGTCAAACGGTAGTGAAACCCATGTCCCAAATCCAAGGGCCCCTCTCTAGGCCATGATATTGAACAGGTAACCACTCCACGAGTGTCTAGGCCCCATATAACATTTCTTTCAAGAATATTCGTCTCTCATGCTATTTTACCAACAATTAGATTCATGCTCCTATTGTAACCAATAGTTTGAGCCATAGCCTTGTTATCCGCCGATAAATAGTGTGAGTCAAGCTGCTGTTGTTACCAACATTCTGAGGCATACCCCTATTGATGTCACAACAATGTTCCCTCTCACTCAAAGAGGAGTTATTCACTAGTCCATGTTTGTCTCTGAAATATACAAACTTTTTCTAAGAGAAAGGCTTTGTGAGAATGTCATCCATCTGCTCATTAATGGAGACATACTAGAGCCTCACCACTCCCTTATGTACCATATCACGAATAAATTGGTACTTGATATTAATATGTTTTATCGTAGCATGAAACACTATATTATTTTTGAGCTTCACATAGCTTTGACTATCACAAAACAACATAGTCGATTCAAGCATCTGGTCAAACAAGCCACATTGTAGCTTATGAATCCATACTCCTTCACAATATGCAACAAGCTACAATATACTTTGCTTCTATAGTACCAAGTTCAACAAAGGTGTACGTTTTGTAATGCCCTGTAATAATAATAATAATAATATAATAATATAATATAATAATAATAATAATATATAATAATAATAATAATAATAATGTTTCTAATAAATGAAAAAACATAAATGAGTATAGTAATTAGAATGAATAAGAAAAATTAGTAGGATAACAAGGCGAAAGAGATGGTATATATAATAGCAAGATTAATAAAAGAGATGATCTATGTGTGTGTGCGTCTCTCTCTCTCTCTCTCTCTCCTCCTCTCTTCCTCTCTCTCTCTCGTCATATATATATATATATACTATATATATATATATTTAATGTAAGGGGTACATATAAATGAGTGGTAGAAGAGTGGATACAAATAGTAAAACATAGATAAATAAAGAAATGATATAAAGATCAAAGAATAAATGAATGAAAGAATGCTTCTCATCTCCTTTCTTCAACATTAAATAGAACCAACTATTCTAAAATTGGTAAGGGGATTGGAAAGGGACCCACATGTTCACAATCCATGTGTCTGTTATGAAACCAACTCACAAAAAGATAGAAAATATAAATCAACGTCTTAGAATTCAACCTCTTCGGGGGGGAACCTCCTTTACATTACACAAATGAACAATTCCTCGATGATACAAATGACAAGACCTCCTTTCTAGATATAGGAGTCTAAGGGATCATAATATAATCAGAGCTGACATAACAATAATAATGTAAGGGCACAATAATAATAATAGTGGGCTTCTATGGGGCACAATAATAACAATATAAGGACTACATGGGCACAAAAATATAATAAGGGGGTTATACTAATAACAATAAGGGGTTACACTAGTAGTATAGGGGCCTAACATGTCCCTCTCCTTCAAAAGGTGTTGTCCTCAATGCTTGTGTAGTTCTTGATGCTTTTGTATAAAGCATTTGTCCTCCCATGTGGAATATTCAGCGGGTAAGTTCTTCCACTTGATGAGATAATTTGAAATTTCTCGATTTCATAGATGTCAGGTTCTTGTTTCTGTGACTGCTCCAGGCTCCAATATGATTTTTCCTTCCTTGTCAAGT